>JAPKLY010000077.1:1343012-1379599 GCA_026898435.1 Prunella vulgaris | reverse complement strand
TAGATGGTGGAGCAATAAAGACAAGAATGAAATATGGCTTCTTGGGTTAAAACAATCACTTCTCCATTCAGGAAAGCTTGTACTTTCTTCAACCATCAAAACCACCACAGGGACAAGAAGTCCCAGCAAGGTACAACCTCTCTCTCTCTCTCTCTCTCTCCAACCCCAAAATAAGTTCAATCTTCTCTTTCTAATGTTTGTGATGTGAATGATGTGGTAATCATTACATGTTCTTACGTTTGGATTTGGGTTGAGGATTTTTACATTTTGGATTAAAGATAGACTTGATTTGAAATTTCTAAGCTTCCATTTCGAAATATTCTATTAAGATCCATATACCTAACTAGTAGTAGTATTTTTTTAAAAAATTGTCCTAAATCCACAAATCTAAGTATATATACTCACGAGTCACGAACTATCGTCAAAGTCTCATGTGTATTTGGTACACAGATCCTACACTTGTTATATATGTTTATCCGCGTGCTTCATTTTTCAATTTCACCTAAATCCAGCCCGTATGTAGACATTTACATATTGATAAAAGAAATTATTATATTTACAAACTGGTTCACAATCTATGTACATAAATATAATTTTTTTCTTCCACGGAACCAATTTACAATTAATGTTCATTTTGTGAACTATTTTGTAACTTTCCCGATAAATTATTGCAGGGAGGGAAGAGCATCGGATAATGGACTTGCAGTTGCAGGGGGAAGTAATGGCATGTGCATACGAGGATGTGCAGGTTATGTGGTCGATTTTGGACAAGTCGAAGCCCAGAACCTGCACTCTTACCTCTTGACATTATATTTTGTGTCACAAACATAAAGAAAAAAATATAAAATATTAAAGCATGTATATATTTTTGCACCTATCAGAATGTTTGTCTATGTGGCTAGATAAATGAGAAGCAGCCCAAAGATGACTTCTGTTTTTGGGCCATTTAGGGCCCCTAAGAAAAAAAGGGATGGAGACAAAAGATATCAATAGCCAGAATTACTATTCAGATAGTTTATTGGATCTTTTTATTAGTATTATTTTTATTGTTTTTTTTTTTTGTTACCCTATTTTGGTGAAATCCCTGTGATCAAATGAGAATCATGGTGAGATTTGTGATTTAAAATCAATGGTAATTGTTCTTTAATCAAGAAAGTGATTATATCTTTTCATGTGTTAAATGGGATGTGGTCAAAATTATGGGGCATATTTAAAAAAATATATATATCGATGTTGAGAAGTAGCTTTCTAGTTCAAACTCAAATTTAATGATATATAAATAATTTATTTTAGAAAAAAAAACACAAAAGTGGATTTACTTTTAGCTTCCTATCTCAAGCTCAGATAATTTAGAAAATAATTGTTGAGTTTTTCATTAATTATTTGAGCCAAAAGTCTTAAGGCAATGTATATTGTAACCAATTTTAATTTCTTCCTGAAATTTATTTACATTTTGTATGTATATATTTGTAAAAATTATTTATTTCATAAAGAGGTGTTAGTTTAATAATATTATTATAAAATAGAAATAATTAATATTATTTTAAATTGTAAGAGACTTACTTAAAAGTCTAATGTATAAATTGGAGGTCAAGTAGTGTCTGCAATTATTTTCTCTCTTATTTTATACCTAATAATATACCAAATGCACATCTAGTGATGATCAAGGATTAAAATTTACCGAAATTTCGGAATTTTGAGAGTACCGATATGGAAATTCACTTGAACGATTATTTTTCCAAAATTTCGGTAAAATTTCGGTAAAATTTCGGGAAATTTCGGCGAAATTTCGATATCGGTCCAGGGTAATTCAAAATGTGCAGATTATCGAGAAATATCGTGGAAATTTCGGTAATTTATCGGTCAAAATTTCGACAAATTTCGGGAAATTTCGATATATTTCGGGGATTTCTCTAATTTGATGACTTGGTACCATTATTGCTTAGACCAAGATGGTCTTTCTTCTTTTACATTTGAGGCTCATAGGACATCATTTTGGTATTAGTTGTGTAATATTCAATAATTATGAATAATTGTTGTATCGTTTTATATGTCTTACGTATGTTTTCTTGATATGTTTGTTGTAAGATTCTCATTTTATTGAGATTTTAAGTTCAATTAATGTATTAAGACTAGTAATAATATTGTCTAAAATTTCATGTTAAATTTCCATTATTTTAATGAAATTTCCGTGAATTTTCTATTTTTTACCGATATCGATATTTGATATCGATATTTCCACCGATATATCCATAAATTCAGGGTACCGATATTTCCGTCGATACCGATATTTTCATCCTTGGTGATGATGAACACGCATGTGACACACACCAATAGCATTAATTATGAAAAATAATAATACCATTTATTAAATAGAGGTCTAATCAGAAAAGCCCTTGACATGATAAGTGAGTAGAAACAAAAAATTAATTTTGCACAAGTGATTTCTTTGGTCAAAACATTACTCTATTCTTAACTTAAAAAAAAAAAAAGTTGTATACACAAACAAATTCTAACAAAAGTACTTTCATAGTTACAAAATTTAAGAGTCAAATGATGACATATCCTTAACGACTTGCTTGTACACGTCTGCATTAATTGCATTGTGTAAGCTTTGCATAGAAGAGAAATGTGATCGGAGTCTTTACTCATATTTAAATATGACGCCAATTTTAATTAATTTTTTTTTTTACTAAATTTGACTGAAAACGTTAAATGAACGTGACACAAATTTTGATTGAATCGTTGTATATAAATGAAAAGAAGAAGAAGATAAAGACGTAAAGCGAACAATGGTATGAAAATACTGACAAAATATTTTCATGATAAGCTAGCTTATATGAACCAATTTTAAAGTATCAAACATTTAACCAGATGTATCAAAAGATGAGATCAAGTAAATTTATATATTGACCTCAACTTTTGATATACATGATGCATATTTTGATACACATGACCAAATATTTGATACTTTAAAACAATTTTATGATAAACTTATTATGAATTATTTTCACACAATACATGTTCTTAAATATTTAATTTCAATTCAAAGAATCGCCTTTTTCGAAATTTGATCTCTTGGATATTGTTAAAAAAAACTAATTAATTTTTTTAAATTTCAATTAAGGCTTGTGGTTTTGTCGCTTAAATGGCGTCTAGATGGACTATATAAACGAGGTCATTTACCATGTTTGACCTAAACACACGAATGATTCTTTTGGGAAAAAAAATAATTTTTTTTAACAAAATCTAAAATGTTAGGTTAATATACAATTTTAGAAAATGTGATTATTTAAATTGTAGTTAAATCTTATTTTTCTATAAATTATTTCATACTTTACAATTATATATACTACTACTGCTAGTATATTCATTCAGACAATATTTTTATCAATGTGGCTAGGGCAAATAATTGGGCCAAAAAAAAACTTATTATATCTTAATCTACAGGGCCGGAAATAGGCCTACGATGGGCCCTTAATTTTGAGGCCCAAAATGAATTAGGCCAATTTTATCACGACCCAACTAGCAAGAGGTATTATTTAACTGTGACAGTTACAAAAATGGGGAGTATATGTCGATGAGGGACGAGTGTTCAATTTTTAGAATATTTACATACTTATTTTAAATGTGTAATTTTTTTAATTTTTGCATATTTGTCTCTCTGTGGCCTCTTTGTTTTTTCTCTATTTTAATTAGATTTGAATCACTTATTCATTCATTTTTAAAAAACAATATTTAAATGTTAATTGATACCTAATCATATAAGTAGTAAATATATGAACTAGGTGAGTTAGCCCACCTGACCACCGGGTTCCTCACTTGAGTGAGTGACCTGGGTTCGATTCCCTTTGGGAACGAATATGAGGGAGTTATAAGATTGGCTTGGAGATATGGGTGTATGAAGATTTGATGAACTAACTTCTAACTACTAACCACTAATATTTACCTATAAAAAAAAAGTAATAAATATATGATACCTATTAACTACGGTAAATAATTAAGATGAGGCAAAGTATCGTATGAAAATAATTTATGATAAATTTTATAATGAACTATTTTCACACACTACCTACTCTGAGGGTGAAATATCGATTAACACAGGGAAAGATTTTACTTTACACAATTTCATTGTATTGTGCTTTTTAGCATTGCTTTATTGATTGAAACTTTCCAACACACAGTATGGACAAGATTTTATAATCATTCTTTTTAATTAGTAATTTCATAAATATATAGAAACCCTAAATATAATTTTTATACCTTGTACTATACATAATGTTGACTACATGCTAGTAATAAAAATTTAAACACAAACGATAATTAACTTGAGAATTTTATCTGCTAATAAATTAAGAGACATTATTGTGATATAAATCTTCATTATCACTTTTAATCATTTCGTTTTGTATTAAAAAAATTTGTATGAAACGAACTATTATAGTTTAAAAAGTAAATATTTTTTAAATAGTGATATATTAAGGGATATGCATAATAATTAATAAGTGACAACATGCATGTATAACTGCCATACTAGAAAAAAAATGTTCATAGAAACGAGTTTACAAGAGAAATCGTTATATATTTTTGTTTGAGTAATTAGAATAAAGTAGTCTTTTTGAAGATTCTGCAATAGAGGAGAACTGAATACCACACACATAGCGTCAAAGGACCAAAATGATAGAATATCTTCATTCTCCAAATTAGGCTCAGATACGAAAATATAGCCCTTATTTTTCCACCTAGAGAGCGGTTATAAGAGCTCTCCAAGTGACAGCTATCTAAGTATAGAGACAACTTAGAAAGCGGTTTGTAACCGCTCTATAAAGTTCTTATTATGTAAGATGAACTCACATATTTATTATACTTCCTCCATCCACAAAAAATGCGCTAAAATATTACACGTGATTTAATGCAATATGTCGGAAGGTATTACGGGATATTGTGAGGTTCGATATGAATTAAAAAAAACTTTGGAATGTACATTATATATACTTCCAAATATATTCTCTTTACACATATCGGACATCACAATATTCCGTAATACCTTCCGACATATTACACTAAACTACGTGAAAATATGTGAGCACATTTTTCATGGATGGAGGGAGTATGTCAGAATGTCGATGGCAAAAAGCCATGAGCAGAAAATAAGAATGTTTTTTTTAAAAAAAAATTATGATTGATTATTTTACAAGAGTTGTAAAAGACATGCATTCTGCAATATATGTTGCTGTGTGTAAATTTATACACAGAAATAACATTGTCCAAAACCGTTGGAAATAAACTAAATTTAAAGTAATAAAAATATTAAATGGATTGAACTCATTATCAACACACATATTTAGAATTACGTTGAGGACAAAACGTAATGAGGGTTAAATTTTATAATTCAAGAAACGAAATACTCCAATATATTCTCATTATTAATCAATTCAAAAAACACATATTTTAATAATATATATAAGTAAAAAAATTACAAATATAGTAGAAAAATTTTAAATTTTAAAAGAAACGATCTCCTCGTGATCTTTTTTTTATCACACAAAATAAGATATTATTCACACTAAAAAAAAGGATACCAGTGATACCCAAAAGAGTTCAAACTTTACAAATTAACAATCTAAGACCATTTTTGGGTTTCCTAACAAATCAGAATAGAAAAAATTAGAACATATCAAACCTTTAACAAAAAATCAACTACAAAGTCTAGCTTTAATTTCACTCACAGTCTTTTCCTTTGAGAAATAGGTATTACTAAAAATCACTGAATTCCTATATTTACATAACATGCATGCAAGGTTTTTTTTAATCTGTGTCTACCGATCTCTCCGTGATCTTAAATCCGTGTCTTCTCATAACCTGCATGTTTTTATAGGATGATATTCCGTGATTTTTAAATTTATTCTATGAAGATATATAAAACATCATTTTTTGAATTCTTGGATTAACATGCAAATTATTTAAGAGACGAATTTATACTATTATTCTATTCCTTCAATAATTGGCCGATTGGTTGATGTTTGGACACCACCTTATTTGTGCGCAAGAAAGAAGAAAGAATCGATGCATAATTATGTTACGCAATTGACAACGAAAGGAAGTGACAATATACTTTATGCTCCAAAAAAAAAAAAAAAAAAACCCTAAGTCAATTGTTCACATGTCCATTGTGCAATGCATTTTAAATCGTTATTATTAATTTTATTAAATAATTATAATTGTATTTACTGAATAATTATGATCACTTATAATTTTAACAATCATAAATAATTTAAGTTTTAAAATAATTTTTTTATTAAAAATAAAAATAACTGCTTAAAATCATATTTGGATTATAAGCGCCAATGCATGCATGCAAAATTACCCAAATAAATAAATAAAAATCCACTACATGGTATGTTCCTAAAACACACCACTAACTTTTTTCTCCACCAACTTTTGTGTTTGGTTGTCTTCAATTCATTCGTTCATTTTTAATGTGCATTACCAGTTAATATTATTTTGTTATGTTATACTCTTTCCATAAAAAAAAAATATATACTTTCTATTTTGGTCTGTCCCACAAAAATTTTGTGTGTATAAATGTGGAAATTATTTATTAAATTTCACTCTCATAAATCACAATATACATATAATATTTAATAAAATATACTTTTTATACCTTTTTTAAACTGAGTACCCAAAAGATATTGTAATGTCTTCTAGGATGGAAGGAATAACTTATGATGTTACATGCTGCTCAAAACCTCGAGATATGGTGTTATTATCTTGTCAAATTTATTTAATATATAGCATTACTTTTATAATATTTATTTAATAACATTATTAATTACTTTTAATTAATTTATATTTGTAGAGAATATTTAATTTAAAAGATAAAATTATCTATTTGCTGACCATGATGCTTGATCCACCCCCACCAGTCGCAAAACAAATGGAAAAGTTTTAGGGCAATTTGCATATAGATTTAAAAAAGTCACTATATTTATAAATAGGTTCACAATATTTGTACAGAAGCACTTTTTTTTTTCTACACAGAAACACATTTTTTTTTCTGCACAAAACCTATTTATAAATATAGTGATTTTTTTTAACTTATATGTAAACCACCCAAAATTTTATCCCTCAAAGTACTCAACCCTGTCCCCCTTATATTATTTGGTTTTTTTAATTTATTATTTCAATCAACAACCTCAAGATATGATTTTTCATAATTTTTTATTAATTTTTTAAAATAAGTTTATTTATTAATATACGATGGACTATATGCCCATATGCTAATACAATTAACTTTTTTTTATAAAATATATAATATAAAATTATGAAAAGTAAATAATATATAGTTATTTAAGACAATATTTATTTAAAATATTTTTAAACAATATTTTTCTAAACTATAATATACGGTTATTTGCAAATTTTAGTGGAGGGTTAAAATCATTTCTTAAAGCTACGTACCCTTCATAATTTTAACTATTGAGAAGTGATTCTAAGATGTAAGTAGAGTTTACAAACACCCCAATATAATTTGACTGTTGATTTTTTACTTACGAGAATGCTCTTATGATAATTTATATATATATATAATTTATGATAGGCCCTGTCATTAAAGATCATTTTCCTCTCATTAAATGCTTTTAACTAAAAAATCAATAATGACAGGATGCTGTCATTAAAGGTCAATTTTCTTGTAGTGATATGAACTAGAGTTCACAGTGAACTCGGTATATTAATTATCATTGTTATGTGTATACACTATCACTATTACGTAAATTCACTATCACTGTTATGCATATATATACACTGTTAATGTTAAAAAATCAAGTATATTTTTATAACAGTAATAGTATATATAAATAACAGTAATATGAGTTCATGTGAACTCGAGTTCACAATAGACCTATATATATATATATATGTACACATGCACCCACAAAATTTTCTAAAAATGTATAGACGAAGCAACAAAAATTACAAAACCGATAAAACAATTAAAAGAAATAGATTACTAGATAGATTAATCAGAGGACTCTTGTATATTTCGTCTTGAACTATATATAACTTGATAGAAAATATTGAAACTAGCTGGCATCTCACTCAATATTCAATATAGGTCTCTTGCATATTTTATAATTTAAGTATATTTTTAAATCATTATTCTTATTTTTCATTAAAAAAAATCCTCTTATTTCCCCTGAACGATTAGTGCAAATTACGATTTTACAAGTCTAATTGTTTAATAAAAATAAAAATATAATTATTAAAAAAAACAATAACAGTTTATATTTGAGTAGCTTGATAGACTTGTATATAAAACTAATTAAGGGAGATAGTATGGGTTCCTAGTTCCTACATTGACTGTCTTTAGTGGGGGCAAGTGCTGTGATCAGTATTATTGTTGTTTAATACTATACTAGTGTGCAAGGAAAAGGCAACTTTGACAATAACCAAGGCCAAATTGCTTGCAATAAATGAGAGTCAAAAGTGGTAGGCCTTTTCTAAAGAACATGTTATATGGGGGCAGTGTGCCCTAATCCATGTGGACACCACTTTTATAATGTCTCAATGTTTAGGTCACCACTCATCTAAGAAAACGATCTTCTCCTGATTACTATTTTATTTTTATTGACAATTTTGTTTTCCCAAGATTTAAAAATCTTATCTTTTAGGATAAAATATAATTCTACGTTATATTCCACTACTGCGTGATGAGTAATATTTCGATGTATCAGATATACTATATAATTTTAACACGATTTTATTAAAAAGTTTAGAGGGCGTTTGAAATTGTAATTAGCTAGAATCATCTTAACAAGTATAGAGTTGAGATGAGATGAGATGATAATGAATGACTAGGAGTGTAAGTTGTGTAATAGTTGTTCGGATTTGGTCCAATAATTTTTGACTTGAGTTGTAAGAAATTAATAAAGTGTATACCTTATGCCTACACTTAGTTACCATGTTTGAATATACTATTTATTTCTTGATTAAGAAAAATAGAGGTGATGGGATTAAAATTAGAAGGTTGACTGCACTATTTCCCTTTCAATAACGTAGTCGTTATTCCTGTTTCGATTAACTATTTCAATATCTCGTGTAATTGTTTCTCTTTAACCATCTTTTTATATTGGATCACACAATCTTTCTTTTTTCATTTTTCCCTAATATTGAAGCACACTATAAAGACAGTTCTCCCTACAACACATCTGGTTGAGAAATACTACCTCCGTCCTCCAAAAGTTTGCGGTACTTTTGGGGGCACGATTTTAAAAAAAAAGTGTAATGAGTAGAATGTGTATGGTGGAGATTATGAGGTAAAAGTTTTAAAGGTGGAGATTTAAAGAAATATTTTCATTTTAGGAGCGTGCAAACTTTTGCGAGACAAACTAAAAAAGAAAGTATGCAAACTTTTGTGGGACGAAGGTAATAACAAAGAAACAAAATATTTACATTCTCAACGAAGAATTTAACTAATTCCACCTCAAGCAGCATGTTTTCTATGTTTTTTTATTGTAAAGAAAACGGTGGCGAAGTTAATGTGAAAAAAAAATCAGCTCATTTGATGAAAAATTAATTGTATATTGAAAAATATACTTTAAAAATGAATACTACTTTAATTTCTACAAACTAATAATTTCATTTTTTTTATAAATTAATACTTATCAATGTATATTTCAATTGATAAGTGAATTAATCAAATTTTTATTAAAAAAATTGAGTCCAAAATGCACAATTACATCATGCAGCTGACATGCATAATATTTTTTTAGCTTGGAGTGTTTGATTAAACTTATGCATATCACAAGAACTTATATTAGATGAGTTTTCATCACATATTCACATGTGTATGATCCGGGTAAATTTATTGAATTAGTATTTTTTTCAGATTACTTTATGAAATTGGGGTAAAAAATGGTAAGTTTATGAATATAAAACCAGTCGGTATCAGAGATACCGACTGGTGATGTGTAAATATGCATACTATCATAAAGGATCCACGCGTCCAGTCGGCTTTGTTGAAACCGACTGGGGGATAAATTACCAACCCAACTTTCAACAATCACGTCATCCTCCCCCAAATGAAATGGTGTTTTGATGTCAAAGTTTGTACCTCTTCAGTTTATTAAATTACCATTGTATATCTATATATATATATACACACTATGAATCTTTACAAAAAAAAAGAGTTATATACCATGCCCTCTCTCCATTAAAGTTATATCACTTGATTTTTTTAAATTTCTATAAAATTTATAAATATTTTAATTAAATTTTTTTATAATTATTTAATTATTCAAATGTCATAAATTTTATAATTTATATTTACAAATAATTATTTATTAAATATTTTCATATTTTCTAATTAACATTTTTTTTTAAATTCATGTACAGTGGAACCTCTATAAATTAATAAGCTATCTAAAATAATAAAAAATTTCGGTTTCAACTTGCGCATATGTAAAAAATTATCAAATTCGATAATATAACTTGATAATAATTTTTAAAAACTCTCTTTATAAATATTAAGTCTCATTAAAATTCTAAATTAATAATTTATAAATATCATTATAAATATTATGGTAATTTGTTAAAATATAAATTTATTGTTACTTGATTTTTCTTAAAATTTAAATTTAATTGAATTGCATCCCTAACTTTAATGTAGCCAAGAGTTCTAATGTCTAGTTCTCTAATTGCAAAAAATAAATAAATTGTGAAGAGTTGTTATCGCGCTCAAAACTCCTTTCCAGTGACTGGTTCCAACGATATTGAATATACATAGTAATTCTAATGAATTAATAAATGCGTCCATGATTATAATAGTTAATTCATAAACCTACCATTTTTTACCCCATTTTCATAAACCTATTATAATCATGGACGCATTTATTAGTCTATATATGTAATAACAATAATTATATATACATGATATTATATAACAGGTTTATACGCATTTTTTACCTGTTATATATACATGATATTAACAATAATTAATAAATGCGTCCATGATTATAATAAATGTTATATATTGTTAATTATATATTGTTAATTATATAGCATTTTTATGTAATAACAATAATTAATAAATGCGTCCATGATTATAATAAATGCGTATAATTTTTTTAAGTTATAATAAATGCGTCCATGATTATAATAATAAATGCGTCCATGTTTTTAAAAATTATTATCAAGTTATATTATCGAATTTGATAATTTTTTACATATGCGCAAGTTGAAAACGAAAACTTTTATTATTTTAGATAGCTTATTAATTTATAGAGTATTAATATATAGAGGTTCCACTGTACATGAATTTCAGAAAAAATATTAATTAGAAAATATAAAAATATTTAATAAATAATTATTTGTAAATATATATTATAAAATTTATGACATTTGAATAATTAAATAATTATAAAAAATTTAATTAAAATATTTATAAATTTTATAGAAATTTTAAAAAATCAAGTGATGTAACTTAATGGTGAGAGGGCATGGTATATAACTCTTTTTTTGTAAAGATTCACAGTGTGTGTATATATATATATATAGATATACAATGGTAATTTAATAAACTGAAGAGGTACAAACTTTGAGATTAAAACATCATTTCACTTGAGGGGAGGATGACGTGATTGTTGAAAGTTGGGTTGGTAATTTATCCCCCAGTTGGTTTCAGCAAAGCCGACTGGACACGTGGATCCTTTATTATAGTAATCTGAAAACAACACTAATTCAATAAATTTATCGTATATATGATCCATGAGTCAATAATATTATTTGAATAATATTGAAATGATCATACGTCCACGAGCAGATACAAACTTATTTTCACTACGAAGATAATAATAATATATACATAAATAAATTTAAGTAATTGATTAAACTAGTTTGTGTCATTAATTTGTGTCCACATGTAATCATTTTGTTGAATAATGTTTTAAAAAAATTTGATATAAATATTTAAGCAGTAAATCTCATGTGCACCAAGTACATTATTCAAGTTAAGTATATTTTTTAAAAATTACATAAAATACTACTGAAAAGTCACACATTTTATTAATAAAAAATATTAAAAAACTTATTTTTCAATAATAATATGTGTAACTTTTCAGTAATAAATAATATAACTTTTTAATATTATACTTGAGTTGTACGGTGTACCAAATGCATACAAAATTAAGAGAGCGTTTAGTATATATGTAAAAAATGAAATGAATATAGGAATGGAAATACTCCCTTCGTCCCGTAGGAATTTGCAACCTACGGGATGACACATTTTTTAATAAAAATGTTTTTTATATATAAAGTAGTGGCATATGGCTGGCTAAATATGTGTATAGGTTTGTGAGTGTGCACGTTAATCAATGTTTCTTTTTTTAATAGTGTGCAAATTTATGTGAGACATATAAGTAAAGCATGCAAATTCATGTAAGACAGAGGGAGTAGTATGTAATTAAAGTTATAATTCTCAAATATCTGAACTATAATAAATTTTTTAATTTTTAGAAATTAGAGACACAATAGAATTATTCTAAATATACACTATGACTTTAATTGTTATCAGACACGTTCAAAAGTAGTCAACCGAACATCCTTAACATATTTAAAGTGAAGGGCCCGACCCCTCCATCTCTATGTATCTTTTGATTTGGTCAATTTTAACGTGTGGACTTGGCGCGTTGAAGAACAATTTAATACAAAATGAATTAAATATTGTCTGAATTATTTTGGTACGTTGTCTGTCATGTCTCAGTGGGCAGAGTCAATTGCTATCACACCGTCCATCATTTCATTTGGATATATATTCTGTTTCACTATTTTACTTGTGCGCTTTTACTATTCATATTCTATTTTATCAATTTTATTTTTAGACGTATAGCAATTCAAAATGTGTGCAACATAATTTTGCAAATGTGCATTACTTATTTTAACATATTGCATTGCAGAAAATACAATCTACACGTTAGTTCATGATGAATGATACTGATCCAAAATTTTACTTCTGGGTGCGAAAAGTTTAAGGGGTCGTCTGGTATAATTGTAAAGAATGGAAAGTGTATGATATAAAAGTTATAGTTTTTATATAGCTGAACTATGGTTGTTTCCTTAGTTTTTGAAAATTAAAATTATAGTAGAGTCATTCAAACACATACTATGACTTTGATTACCATTACTCACCTACAAAAGTCTCTAACCAAACATTCTCTTACTATTTTCGTCTTCCAAAAATATCAAAATGTTCATTAATGGTATGAAAAGTTGAGGTGAATAAAATCCTTAACAATTATAACATAATATTATTGTTTAAATTTTTAATACTCCTAATGAGATATTTGATATTACTAGACAAATATTTAATACTTTAAAACTAATTCATTATAAACTTATTAAAAATCATTTTTATATAAAACTTTAACCTTTTCTTTTTTTTAGTTTACCCTACAAAAATTTGCATAATTTCAGAACGGAAGTATTTCTTTAAATCTCTTTCCCTAAATCACCACCTTACATATTCTACTATCTACACATTTTATTTTAAAAAATTATTCCCCCAAAATATATATAGTAGCATCATAGATATTTTCAATACAAGAAAGTGATCACCCACACGACACCTAAATCCACATTTAATAAAAATTAGAAAAGGAACGTGAAAAAAATTAGAAAAAAAAAAGAGAGAAAAGATTCGATGAAATAAAATGAAGAGAACATCACCGTCCACTCCAAGGGTCATATTCTTTCTTATCTTGCTACACGACACTGCCACCAGAATATGTATACCTCTAAGCATCAATATAATGCACACTATCTTTCATTTATAATTCACAAAATAGCAATCCAGAATTTTCAATAATACTCCCTCCGTCCATGATAATTAGTCTATCTTAGTTGTGCACAATTATTAAAAAAAAATTGATGTTGATGTGTAAAAGTGAATGTATTAGTATAAAAAAGTGTTAATTATTAATAAAGTATTTGATATGATGTGTAAAAGTGAGTATATGTGTATAAAAAAATAAAAATAATGATTGAAAATTTTTCATTTTGGGTAGGTAGACTATTTAAAGCAACGTGGACGACTATTTAAAGCAACGTGGACTAATTTTCATGGACGGAGGGAGTATAAGATACCTTCGAAAAAGAAAACAAACTATTAGATACAAAAATTAGTATTGTTTGAAAATGATCTTAGGGTTGATTCTTGCTATAATCATGTCACAAGTATTAACTACTCCATCTCAAGTAAAAGCATAACATGACTATTTGCGATATATTCGACGAGATATAATTCGTCCCCAACCCTAATACCACTCGTTAAAATGACACCATCAGTATATACACGACAGATATAATTGTCGTCATGGTCCTTCTACGCCCTTCCCCAACACATGCAGAGTCGGGAAATGCGATTAGAAGGACAAATGGGAAAACAAAAACATAATTGGCAAAAACTCCTAAACCAAAAAAGTTTGCTTTTTTTTTATTTTCCCTTTTTCTGTTTCAATAACGTTTAATTATGCATGGTAGCATGCACCCTGAGTTGGTCATGTGAATGTTCAAAGATAAAAGACATGAATTATGAGAAAAAAGTTTATATGTGGTCCCTCTATTCTTCCTAAAAGTTGGAGTAAAGGGGGATCTATGCTACACCTGACGATTTACACCCAGGAGAAGTAGTAGATGATCAACACCTTAAAATCCACCATTCTCCATCCACTAGAATAACCAGTTATGGAGAAAGAAACTCAGGATGTTATTACTACCATATTCAGCAGCTACGACTCTATCTCCGACCATTCCCGAACTGCCTGTTGTGGTGTCCGGGCCTCATGTGCTGGTTCCTGTTCCCATGACTACTCTTTGGGAGATCACGCAACTCCACAACTTGAATAGTTCTCTGCTTCTTTGCTGTTCAAATGTATAAGATGATAATCATGAACACAGCCCTTAAGAACAAGAATATTTAACATTGAATAACTGATAATGACACTCAGGAGGGTGTCTTGTGTAGTTGTGTGAGACGGTTTTATACATGAGACGGAGCTTCACTTAGTATTTGAGTCATGTTTACCATTAAAACATATTGGACTAAGGCTCCATCTATCTCATGTATGAGACCGTTGCATGCAAATTTTTCCGGTCATTTTCAGTAATAATTAGAAGGGAATTAAGGTCAGAAAAACGAACCGTTTTCAGCTTCCTGATAGCGCTCTTGTAGTTTCCTTTTGGCAGCCTCTAGTTTCATCCCCATGGAAGCCTCGTTCTTACAATTCGTCTGCTGATGGAAAAAAGTTCGGAGCTATGAGGCAACAACAAAAACGGCAAAATACAAAATGGATATCACAGTTATTACTATATGTAATAACTATACTCACCTCACGTTGAGGAGGCATTGGTTTCTTCTGAATTGTACGGTTTTCAGATTTCTGCTGAATCGTCGTCTCATTGTTAAACTTGGGTTTAAAAGATGGTTTTGGTCTAACCGGAGCAGAACCAGTGGTAAGAGATTTTGGTCTTCCTGCAGGCTCAGATTCATCGGTACAAGGCCGATTTGGCTTAGGCAGGGATTGTTTCATCAACATAGCATCTGGTTTTCTCTTTGGTTCAACCTTCTTGTCCTTTGGAGGAGTGCGCGAATTGTGGGGTTTTACAGAACGGTTGTCCATTTTGTCAAGAGTAGGCCTTCTGCCACTTTCTTGGTTTTTGTTCAAGTCCTCACTGCTTTTAGGATCTAAAACACCAACCCCAATCAATAAAGTGCATCAGTATTCACTTCGAGGGAAAAACCACAAAAAACTAATGAAGCATAAGGTTAGGGAAGAAACTCACTCCCATCATCATCCATGCCGTCGAAGAACTACATGAATCGCATTGGAGAGCATGAGACAAGCAAAAGTAAGTTAGTCCACAAGCAAAACATTTGCCTACTTCGGCCGCCCCCTCCCACCCCAACCAAAAAAAAGAAGGGAAGATACGCCACCTGCGACAACTCCATTGAAGTGGGGGTAGTAAAGAAAATTCCGTCATCGAGTGGAGGAGATGGCAGCCCTTCCTCATCTTCAATAGCAGATGTTTTCGCCGATTCTGTTTGCACAATCAAAATGTGAATAGTTCATTAAATCGTGTTGAGGTAGAAGCAGAGATTTCAAGATTTCATGCTTGGTAAATTAGATATGTTAAGCTACCTGCAAAGGCAGCTGAAGCACTTAAAAATGAATCAACAGTGACTTTCCAACCTCTGCATTTCAAAAGCTCAACTGTGAGAGACTTTCTAGTTAAACATACATCTGAGATTATCAATGTCAGCCAGTCACTTTGTAATGCAGCTAAAGAAGAAAAATAAGACGCACAATGTTACAACGTAAAGAGTAATAAATGGAAAAAAGCTCAAGCATTTAAACCTTAAAGGAACAAGAAAAGCAATGTCACACGACGTGTAGAAGGTATTGGCAATCTCGAATAAGAAATCAGTTTACATTCAGTTAAGCTCTAAAGACTAATCATAGAGATATCATATAGAGTACATACTCGATTAATGTCCTAGCAAGATTCTGAATTTCCTTTGATCTATGCTTCCGCATTGCATTAACAGATAATCCAATATCTGTTGCCTGAGACAGAAACAAGTAGGTCAATATCCCAGATCTTTTAAGTAAAAAAACTGCTCCTGAAACAAAACAAACACAATAAACAAATAGAAGCAATATTTGAGTCGAGTCGAACCTTCAGAATTTCCACACCCAAATGCATCAACTGAAGCCTCCTCAAACAATCAAACAACAATGCTTCAGACTGTGGTAGGAATAGAAGAGGTAACAATCAAAACCAGACTTGATAAACAAAGAAATTAACCAATACTATAGTAATAAGCTAAACAACAGAACATGAATTCAGAAAAAGAAAAACAGCAACACTCCTTAAATTTAACTATAAAACAAGAAAACTAAGGGAATAATTTCCACATTAACTAAGTATTGAATGCAAGACTGTGACAGGATTTCAAAGGAATTTTTCTTAAATCCACCAATCGAAAGCAGGCACAGAACAAAAATTCACTGAAACAAACTAAATAATTAAGCATTTAATGAAAAGGGAACTTCAAAAAAACTCAATTCAGATCCAATTTATGAGTAATGAACAGAAAACAAACCACTCCATCGTCATCCATGATTTCTTTGATCCTCAACACCTCCCCCAAAATCTGCGACTCTTCCTCAATCTCATCAGTCAAAGCTTCGGCATCTCCATAGCTGTAATTGCCAAGGAGATTAGCGTCCATCCCCATAACTTCTCGAAGATCATCCTCATTATATCTGCTGGAGCTATTTGCCTTGCTCTCCTTCGAGTCTTTACTCCCACCGAATTCAATTCCACTATTGATCTTCTCATCAGTGTTCTCCAAATCATCAGCATTTGGAACAGCCAATTCAACTCTCTCACAGCCAACACACTTGGTCACTTTGCACGTGAATAGCATCTCCGCTATCCGATCCCTCTTCACTTTGAAATCATAGGGATAATCGGAAGCAGCAATCAGTATTGCATGCTCGATTACAGTAAAAACGTCGGAATTCGCAGTCCGGAAATACTTCCTCCATTTTCCTAGAGCGTCGGCCATGGCGGAAAACTCAATTGAATTGACAAAAAACTTTATTAAATGTGGATTTCAATCAGTGACCAGATCGAGAAACCTAATGCTTTTTCATAGACATGTATAAGAATTGATGTTGATGATGCTAAATCAGTGAAAAAAAAACCTTAATTCTCCCCCCAACTTTCAGACCCCAGAATTACAATCGAATGATCGGGGAGAGATGAACTTTTTCAGATGAACAGGAGAGAGAATTGTGGACAGGGATTGATTGAGTCCAAACAGATTCTCCAAAAAAAAATAAAAAATTCTAAATCTATACCGAGAAACCGCCTAAAGAAGCAAAAGTTAGTCAAAATCTAAACAGGGTTTTATTCCAAAAATGAAAACGAAGACGATGAACAGAAATGAAGGCAGAGGTTTAAGCGCCAATTGACCGGAAATGAGAGAGAAAGAGATACTGTCTCTGTCTCTCTCTCCGAGCGGTTTCTATTCTCTCTCTAGAAAAGCAGTCCAAATACCGCCAAGGAAAGGAAGAAGCGAGAAAAATGTTTTAGGTTTTGTTTTATTTATATATTTTTTCAAAGATTTTGGAAAGAAATAGAAAAGAAATATGGGGCAGGTGATCAGCACACAGGAAACGGGTTCGGACAGTGTTGCTTCCGTGAACCGGTTTTATACATTTACCACATATATATCTAGAGAGAGAGAGAGAGAGAGACTACTTTATCACCAATTATTACAAGTAAAATTATATTTACTATTACAAAGATTTTTAAACCTATTTTCTACACTTTTTCCGCTCAAATTCTGGATTTTGACTCATTTTTGGATCCCACTAAAAAGAAATAATCTCTACCATTTTTCTCTTCATGTATTATTTTTTTTATCGGCTTCTTTTCATGTAAATATATAAATATTATTGTATATATTAGTCGGTTGAAATACTTTATTATATATACGATTGTCGAGGAAAGCATGGTATTTATAAATAATAGGTAAAAATATAAGTGTTATTGATAGCACGTACGTATTCGTTGGTTGAATATTTTACTGGACGTTCGAATGTCGAAAAACCTAACCTAGAACGTAAAAAGTACATTAATATGGCATGCCGTGCCGAGCACGTCATAGCGAAGGAATATTAATAGTCCGCGAAACAAGACAAGTTACCGAATCTAAAGTATCGATTATAGTGTAACGTCGAATATGATTATCTGTCGGATATCCTGCAAATGGACAAAGTGAGTTATCTTACGTGTTTTGATCAGTTGAGACGAGCTATAACGATAATATTAATTGTCAAGATAAAAGAAAATCTAATTTATGAATATACTAAATGAGATTAATATACTACATAGGTCTAAATATGATAATTTTTTATTTATACATTTTTATGAGACATATATATAAATATTATTGGTAACATGTACTACCTCCGTCCCACGAAAGTTTGCATACTTTCCTTTTTAGTTTGTCCCACAAAAGTTTGCATACTCCCAAAATGGAAATATTCCTTTAAATCTCCACCTTTAAAATATTTACCTCACAATCTCCACCATACACATTCTATTCATTATACTTTTTTTAAAACTTGTGCCCAGGAAAGTACCTCAAACTTTCCTGGGACGGAGGTAGTATATATTAGTCGATTGAAATACTTTATTAACTATATGATTGTCCAGAAAAGTATGATATTTATAAATAGTAGATAAAAATATTAGTATTATTGATAGTGCGTATGGATTAATTCGTCGGTCGAAATATTTTACTAGACGTTCGAATGTATGTCGGGAAAAACATGATATTTATTTGTTGGATAACCTAGAACGTAAAAAGTACGTTGTCGAGCACGTCATAGCAGAAGGAATATTAATAGTCCATCGAATAAGACAAGTTACCAAATCTAAAATATTGAATAAAGTGTAACGTCGAACATGATTATCTGTCAGATATCCTGCAAAACGGACAAAGTGTGTCATCTTACATGTTTTGAGTTGAGACGCGCTATAACAATAATATTAACTGTCAAGATAAAAGAGAATCTAATTTATGAATATACTAAATGAGATTAATATACTTACATAGTTTTTTTAGTTTATACATTCTTTTATGAGACAGACCATATTTATCAAGTAAGTGAACAAATATAAACTTAGTTTAGTTAAATTTAATCTAGCAACTCATCCTATAAAAGAATTTGTCTAAATTGTAATTAAAAATATACAAAATCAAAGTGTGTACATTGGGCGAGTCTTGCTTAAGACTATTTCACTGTAAAACAATAAACACCACTTTTAATTAATCAAATTTAATATAAAACCACTGTTAAAAGTATTATATAAAAATGTATATAAAATATGCACCTTGAAATTATACTCTCGGTTTCATTCTTGGCAAAAAAAATTATATAAAAATCATGATAAATTAATGATGAGCTATTCTAAAAATTCTAAAGTATCAAATATTAAGTCGAAAGTATTAAGAACCAATATCAATAGTATAATATTCATAAATATCTACAACAATGAAGTTTTTAAATGCCCAAGGATATAAATTTCTACCATTTTTTAGTGGGATCATGGGAGTAGTTTTATAAAGGAAAATTATAAAATAATTCAATACTAAATATAAATTAGTTCTATATAAAAATATATTAATTTTTATATAAATAAATTAATTTGTAAATATGATTATTTTTTAAGTAAATATATAAATACTCTTTTCTAAATAGGTGGGACTACCTTTTTATATATATAAAAAGAAAAGGTTTTTCTCGTGGCTTCACTCATATTTATGTGCATGGGGAGTGGGACCAAATATCTTTAACAGCCAAAACAATTTAGATTTTGTTTTATATGTTCATTCTTATCTACATTCATAATTTCAAATATTACGCAATGATTTCAAAAAATTTATTACAATACTTTATTTCTTACACCAAATTTATACATTATTTCTATTTTCATCCATTTATAAAAATATATAATTTCTTTGTATAAATATTATTGTTTTTACAATCAATTATTTTATTATAAATAAATTAAACAATATATTCATAAGTATTTTTTATTTTACCTATTTTTTTAAAATTCGTGCAAATATGATAGTGGACAGATTTGAAGGATAGAGAGGTATTAACTATTTTCAACAACTTTATTGATTCACAATTACTAAATATTAAATGATTTTAATTTTGTTATTTAGAATATACTTTTTAAAATGGGTGATTTACGTTTTGGTTCAAAAAAAATCAATATATTTATAAATTAATTCATAATATTTGTACATTTTTTTTCTGCACATAACCAATTTATAATTAATATCAATTTTATGAACTATTTTGTAATTTTCTCTTTTAAAATTAGATAGGTCAAAAGAAGACTTAAAATATTTATTGGTTGATTGCGTTAATATACTTTACAAAATGTAATATATTAAAATATTTAGGTAAAAAGAATATAATGAATGTAGTAAAAAAAACAAGTTAATTATTTTTAGTTTAATTATATGTAAGAAGTTCCATTATGATATCATTCAATCTCAATATATTATTGATGCATTAAATATGACATATGCAATAGTATAATTGCGCACTATAATTAATTTAAAAGAAAAAACAACGAAATCAAATCATGCAGCATTTACTACAAAATCCTCCATATTTATGATACATTTTTTAATAAATATAGTAATTTATGTAAAGTATGTGTGAGAAAAATAAAAAATTGGATATAATGTGTAAAGGAAAAATTCTTTAAATTCAAGTAAATGATAATTAATGTAATTTTATATAAAAATTGAGATAATTGTTAGGGACCACAACTTTTCATAAAAGAAAATATAAAAGCATTAAATAAGATTCCTAAAATAACAAAGCGTAATATTTTAAGGGGATGGAGAGAATACATATCTAAAATTTAAAATTTTAGTAATATATAATTAATGCATAAAAAATAAACTTATACTCCTTCCGTCCCGTAGAAATTTACATCCAACGGGATGACACATTTTTTAAGAAAAATGTGTTTTATATATAAAGTAGTAGCATATGGATAAATATGTGTATATGTTTGTGAGTGTGTATGTAAATCAATGTTTATTTTTTTAATAGTGTGTAAATTTGTGTGAGACATTTAAATAAGGAAAGTGTGCAAATTCCTGTGGGACATGGGGTATAAAATATAAACAAATGTAAGAATATCCTTCAAAATAAAATATAGTAACAATTTGAAATATTTCTTCTATCTCCTGTGTCATGTACACCACATGCATACATCATGCCCATGCATTCATCCTAGTGCTCTATATTGATGTGAACAGCGCGCATTGACACATGTATATCATGAGGATTTTATGTGCATGTCAACATCTAAAAATTGAGCATGTACATTATATGATATGAATGTGGGCTGGGGTGGGGCAATGTCCCTAAATCTAATGGGGGACTATTGAATAATGCAAAAGTTAAAGAAAAATATATTTTTTTCACTTAAAAGTTGGTAGAAAATATGATTTTAATAATAAATTGGGCATGTATAGAAATTTGAGGTGCAAATATTGACCATTGGCTCCCAAATTAACCAGGTAGGTTAGCTCATCCGGCCATCGGGCTTCTGGGTTCGATTCCTTTTGGTAACGAATTAAAGGAGATATAAGATTGACTTGAAGATAATTTTTTGGAGTATTTAGAGTCTTGATGAACTAATTTCTAACTACTAGCAACTAACTTTTACTGATACAAAAAATTAATTAGATCTATAAATGATTAAAAATTTATAAAAGAAAAGGTAAAAAAAAAGGGCGGCACATGGTGCATTTCATGACATTTAGGCTCAATTTGGATGGATGGATTTGAAAATGAATGAATTTAAACAAAAATACACGTAAAAAAATATACATTTTAAGTTAAGAATTATAAAGAGATAGGAGAGAAAGGAAAAAGTAAGGAAAGTAAGAGATGGAAAGGAGTAGAGGGGAGGGATTTCAAATGACATGAGTTTGAAGAGGATTTCAAATTCCTCAATTTTAAACATAAAATGGAATCTAAGTATTTGTAAATTCATGGAAAGAGTGATTATTTGTGTGAAATCCATGGATTTCAAATCCACCCATCCAAATGGAGCCTTAGAATTTATAAGTTTATAAAAATGTCCAAAATATTCCAAATATTATGATATGTTAATTTTTTTTAATGGTTTATCTGAAATTTCTGAATTGAGCATGCTTAGGAGGCTTTTAAAATGATAGTAACAATGATTTTGTCTCTCAAAATAAAAATAATGATGATCTTGTTACAAAATTGACCAAATCTTGTTATAAATTTAGTAGTCCAATAGATAAGTTGAGGTTCTTCAAAATATTAAAAACCATATAATTTAAATATTATTTTATTAAATACTTATATTTATTTTAACTGAATAATTACAATATCAATATTTACTATTCAATAAAAATACATGATGAATAAGATACTTACTCAATTAAAATACACAATAAGTATGTGAGATCATTTCATCTATTAGATAGACCTGCATTTAATCCATATTACTTACAAACCAACCCAATCTAATATATTTTCCTTAATAAAATTGAAAAACATAGTATCACTGTGTTTTTCATAATTTTTTTAAAACTTAAAATTAGACATCAGAAAGGGTTATGATTTTACTTCAAATATATTTTTAAACAATTATTATTATTTTTATTGAAAAATTATTATTATTTATACTACATTTTATAATTGTTCAACTACAAACCATCATAAATTTTTAATAAAAGAGAACTAATTATCTAAAAATTCACTAAAATTATACAATAAATAAGAGTTTGCAATTATTAATTATTATTTTATATGTGAATTTTTAGAAAAGAATGAAGGATTGGGCTGGGTTTGTTGAGGGGTAGTTGCAAGACTTTTGTGCGCTTGTCACTCGAAACTCACGTGTTATCCTCCTCCTACGCGTGCGCTTTTACGGCGAGGATCGAACCGGGTTCAGCAAAACCACGAGCGCTTTTAATGAGTTGTTTGAATTAACTCGTGCCCACCCGGTTTTCCGCCTCGGCGCGCCTATTTCACGCCCCATTAATTTACAAACAACGCACTAAAAAGTAAAAACACATAATACGATAACTCAAATTTATCAGAATAAATTCAGGCAATATTATTCTAATTTTATTTAATAAACTGAAATTAATTAAAGTAAATTCAAATAATAATATTTGTTATATATAAACTTTAAATTAAATAAAGGAACAATGTCAATATCCTGATATAAAGTATATGTGTCAAATTCTATCGAATTCATTTTCTTAAATAGTGTAAATTAATTAATTGAAATACTATTTCCTTAATAGAAAAATATTTTTATGAGGTTCCAATGAATATGCATATATTACTCAACAAACAAAATACTCTCTCGTCCCACTATAAGTTGTCAATTTTGCTATTTTTGTACGTTCCACTGTATGTTGCTCATTTGCTTTTTTTTTTAGGAAATTACTATCCATTTTTTTAATTATTATTTTCAATATTTTTTACACTATTTTCATTACTTTTTCACTTTTCTCCATCACATCATCTGTACTGTATTAATATTTTTATATACTTATTAATACTCGTGCCCAAAAGGCATTAGCGACTTATAAGGAGACTGAATGAGTATTTATTGAAAATATTTTTAAAAAAAAAAGTATAATAAGAGGAGGGAGGGAGTATTAAAAAGTTTTATAAGATTAGTATCATAATAGTGATATTGAAAAGTTCTAATAAGTTTCAATTTTTTAGGTACGTATGTAATTTTTCCTTGTGTTGGGACCTATTTGGAATTTCGTCTGATGAATAATATTTGGAACTTTGTTTGATGAATAATTTTTTGGTCGAATTTATTAATGCATAATCTTAATTATTTGATGAATTGTATTTGGGACTTTCTTAGTACGTGTCAGCACAAATGTATTTTATAAAATAGGGAGAAAATCGATGTGCTCATGTAATAATATCACTTATTTTATAAAATAATTATGTACTACTTTGTTATTATCCATAATTATATTCTATTATTATTCCTTGAGTAACTATCAAATCTTATTATATACTACATATAAACAATTTTTTAATAGAAGAATTTTAAAAATTTAGGTCTTACTTACAAATAAAATAATTTTTAGATAATTAAATTTGATTTTTCAATGTTATTGATTTTAATGTGTATAATATTACTTTATTTAATTTATTCTTCATATTTGGAGGGAGTTATTGTAGACAAACATATGCTGAAATATAATATTTTATATAAAAAATACTTAAACATTGAATTAACATGATAAATAATTGGAATAAATCTTTTAAAGGATAAATACACAACTTACTTTACTTCCACGTTATTTGTAATTTTTGCACATATATATTAACTATAATTAAGGTTGAAATGAATTATTTTATTAAGATTAGTCAACTTTTTTCAAGAAATATAAACTAATTTGTATAAATTAAAATGAAAATCCTTCTCTTTTTAAGAAAAGAGTGTGCTTGTCCCAAAAAATTATTTAAGGGAAAAAATATATATATACTAGTAACTTATAGTAGCCTGATCTCATATTATAAGACGTCTCACATAAAATTTACTTTTAAAAGAATACATGTTAGTAAATTGAATTGCATACTCCCCTCCCCTTATTAACTTCACATATGAAAAAGACACAAATATTAAGAGGTAATTTCATAATCTTTATGTATAAATTAATTAATTGAATTGTGATATTGATATACATTTGAGGATATTGCAAGAATAACATTTATGTAATTTTTTTTTACTTTTTATGTTAAAGTTATTTTGAGAAAATAAAAAAAAATTGAAAATAATCATGAGGCAAAAGCAGTATAGTATTATTTTTTATTCACATAATTTTGATCACATATCATGTAAATCTATCGTTGAATTCTTTATTTATTAAGACTAATAAAAATACAAGCACATTGCAAGAAATAAAAAAACCAAGGGTAATTAGGTAATCCTAACTTCTGAATTATTTTTGTTAATATACATGGAAGGTCTCTGCTCTCAATCCATCGTAGTGTCTATTTTCAAACTCAACATAAAAAATGAAAATATTTTTCTTTTTGAAAAAATTACTTAAAACATGTTTTCAACAACTATTTTAAATGTTTATTACTATTTTTGGTCAAGCAACAATTTCTAACTTTTAACTTCTACTTAGATACTTCTACACATTCCCCAAAAAATATTACTCAATATCCTTTTTAGAAGCACTTCTTTTGTAAACACATTTTTCTTAATTATTTTTTAAAATACTTAAATTTAAAACATTTCTTATTTTTCATTTTGCTACTAAAATTACTTAATATCACTTTTTCAATTCTACTAGAGATTGCAAACCTGCACATAATCTGTATGTATTATATATGGTATGTAGGGGTGGAGGAAATATCGAAAATACCTGTATACCGCACTTATCATATCGAAAAATATTGAATTTATCGAAATTTTCGCTACGGTATGGTATTGTATCGAAAATTTCGATACGGTAACGGTATATAATTATAGAAATTTTGGTATACCGAAAATATTTCGGCATACCGAAAAAAGTCAAAATTTTCAGTATACCAAAAATATCAAAATTTTCGGTATATCGTTGTTCATACCGAAATTTCAGTATGAAAATGGTATGATTTTTTTCGGTATATCGAAATTCGGTATACCGAAATTTTTGGAATGACAACGGTATGATATTTTTTCGATATCAAAAATTTCGGTACGGTCACGGTATTTCTGCATGTCGTACCGTCCACCCCTAATGGTATGTGCAAGGATGAAAATATCACGATATTTCCTCGATATATCCACGATATATCCATTTTTCTTAGTCACCGATATCGATATTGGGTAGAAACGATATTTCAATAATATTCATTAAAAAAATAAAAAATATCTATAAATATCGGTATGTAATATCGATATCGCTTATTTTTTCTACAAACTAAACCAAATATCGAGAAAATATAGAACGATATAGAGAAAATATCGATGAATTTCGGGAAAAAACTCCAAAAATAGTATATATATAAATTTGTCACAACTGTAAAATTTATTTAAATTATTTTGTTAAATTTATGTATTAAATGTCTGCTTTTAAATTTTTTATAATTTTTAAATTTACCAATATCGATATTTTCATAAATTTAAGATCTCGATATTTTCATCAATATCGATATTTTCAATGTATATGCTCAATATATTGATCCTTTTGTTGAGCTATAATAATCATTATGTAATGTTAGGAGAAATTATTTTTTTAGGACAGTATCTTATAATTGTTTGTAAAAAGGGAACATTATCTTTACGAGCTTGCAATTTTAGGCCACTTTCTTTTAAATTTTGCAAATTTAGGCCACTTTCTTTTAAATTTTGCAAATTTAGACCAATTAATGCTAATTTCGGGCCTAATCTCACATGAGTAATATGTGATACCTTAAATAAAATGATAATTCATTTATTATATAAATAATTTTAATTTATAAAATAAACAAATGGGACAAATTTTCAGCAAAAAATAATAATATATTTTAAAATCTAACTTTCCACGTTAAACTCTAACTTCTCACCTTCTCAATAAAGTGATAATTCATTTATTATATAAATAATTTTAATTTATAAAATAAACAAATTGGACAAGTTATTTCTTTCTTTCTCTGTTTGTTTGATTTTAATTGGCCCACTATACCTTTCAAATTATGCAGGCTTTGAGAGTTATTTTCACTATACACACGATTACTTTAATTCTTTTCTTTCTTTCACTGTTTGTTTTATTTTCCATTCTAATTATTTTTTGTTTTGTTGATTTTTAATGATCTTTCAATTTTGAATTTATTATGAATTTTTAGTTATTATGAAGTTTTAGTTTCAGGTTAATTCGATTTTAGTTATTATGAATTTTTGGAGTTAATGGTGCAATTAATGATTTTTTTCCCAAATAACTCAATATTTTATTTTCTCTTCTTGTTAAATTTTTTTGTAAGTATTTTATTCTCCAGATTTTTTATGATGTGGAGGAATTTTATCGGCGTGGATGCCACTAAGCAGCCATGGTGGAATATTAGGCCTATTTAAGGTATCACATATTACTCATGTGAGATTAGGTCGAAATTAGCATTAATTGGTCTAAATTTGCAAAACTTAAAAGAAAGTGGCCTAAAATTGTAAGCCCGTAAAGATAGTGTCCTTCTTTTACAAACTGTTATAAGATACTGTCCTAAAAAAATAATTTTCCCTGTAATGTTATGATGACAATTAAACTTTATTTTGATAATTTATACTCCTATATATATATTTTTCAGCCTTAGATTGGAAAACTTGGATGATTTTGTTAAATATATTGTTAAAAAGATACAACAAAGAAGTTGGTAGGTACCTTTATTAAAGGCATTATAAGAATGTAGTTATGAGGTAGGTCAGTTTAAAATAATGATGGCATGAGATATATGGTGGAGTGTGATTTGGGATGTGGATATTATTATTTATAGTTTCGAATTCATCCTATTAAATTTACATCCATATAGCGTTTTTTTTAAAAAAATATTCCAATGAAGTGGATGGTTAGAGACGAGTGGCTTTATTAATACATTATATATATATATATATATATATTATATACATCATGCAATTTAAAATTAATTTAAATAATATTAGATTTGTAATTAGATGAAAGGATTTGAAATTACGTATTCACAATCTACATTTATTTAAAAAAAAATTTAGTAGAACTGAGGTAGAGGAAATATCAAAAATACTGTTATACCGCACTTATCGCATTAACATATATTAAATTTATTTAAAATTTTAGAATATCGAAAGTATTTTCGGTATATCGCTGTATACTGAAATTTTTATATTCAAATTTCATATATTTTTAAATATATATATGGACATACCGAAATTTTTTATAATACCGAATATTTTGGTATATATTATTGTCATATAAAAATTTTTACTATAACAAAAGTGTGACGATAGCATAATATTTTTCGTTATAAAAAAGTTCGTGTACAAAAAGAAAGTGAGAATACCACAATATACCCATTTTCAACTTTTAAAAATTTATTTTACCCACATCTACTTTAAAACATCTTTTATACCCAATTTATAATAAAAGACCTATATACCCTTATAAATTGGGTATAAAAGATTTAATAACTTTGAATTGGGTCCCATTTTATTCTCATAACTACACTACCCTTATAAAAGGGGTAAATTAGACTTTATAAACTATTTAATAGGTAAATAAATATAAATGGAGAGAGGGAAAGAGTTTGTATTTTAAATATTAGATTGAATTTTTTAATTAGTATTTTTGTATAAAAAAAAATTTATTAATTAATCACTAATTCGATATGCGATTAATAAAAATTAAAGTTTATAATTAAATTTTTATGAAGAAAATTCGGTAGAATATTTAAATTTTTAATTTAATTTTGATGTGGATAATGCTCTCATGTTAATTAAATTTTAATAAATATATTTTCAAACATCACAAATTAAATATTTTTATATACTTTTATAAACTATAATATTCATTAATTTGTATTAAAATGTAATTTTTATATTATAATATTCATTAATATGCATTATACATTAAAATAGTCTAAATAGAGAATTCAATAATCACATATATATGATAAAAATATTATAATTAGTTAATTTATTAAAATTGTATGTTATAAAATATTAAATTATATAAATATCAAATAGGGTGGGGTGGGGTGGAGTGTGGTGTGGTGTGGTGTAATAACTAGATAATGATGTTTGTGGGTCATATGGGTAAAAAAGATTGTTTGAAATTGAAAATTGATAGAAAAAGTTGTTTATATTTGAAGTGGGTAAAATAAATTTTGGTAAGTTGAAAATTGGTATTTTGAATTGTCTCCCAAAAAAGAAATCTATATGACTATATGTCATATCACCCACTTCTAAATAAGATATTGAATGGATGAGTTTTGAATAGTTAATTTGAACCCAGTTTTCCATTCAAAAAAAAAATAAAATTTGAACCCAGTTTAACTTTAAATATGAAGAATTTTAAATTCTTAATAAAATAATATTATTTAAAAGACATAATTACATATTAAATCACCACTTTTTAGAAATTTACAGTTTAATCTAAACTTTTAGATATTGGTAAAATTCAAACTTCAGGCAGTTTGCCCCTTGCCCGAATGTTGATGTGTATAAATAATTACATAATTATTATTCTAATAAGCATCCACATAATTAAATACTAATAAATATAATAAAATTTTTCAAAAATACATAATTAATTAAATAAATACTATAAAAACTTTTAAATAAATATTCATTTTAATTTTGAAATGAAAATATTTTATTATATTTCAAACCTAAAAATAATTTAAAAAATATAAATTAATTAATAAAATTAAAACATAAAATATGAAAATAAATTCAAAATTATACATATTCTCTCTAAAAAAAATAAAAATATAGTAAACTATACTAAAAAAAATTAATAAATTTTAAATTTATATAAATATACATTCTTCTTATATTTTTAAAATAAGTTCATGTACGCTAATGGTATGATAACAAAAAAATTCTATATGTCATATCACCCACTTCTAGATAAAATATTCGAATGGATGAATTTTGAATACTTAATTTGAACCCAGTTTAACTTTAAGTCAAAGTATTGTATGAAAATAGTTCATGATAAACTTATAATGAACAAGTTTTAAAGTATCAAATATTTAATCAGGTGTATCAAAAAAATCTCATCATGTGTATCAAAGTTGATGTCAATAAAATTTATATATTGACTTTAACTTTTGATACACCTGATAAATATTTTGATACACTTGATTAGATATTTGATACACTAAAACAATTTCATGATAAGCTCATCGTGAACTATTTGCACACAATACCCACTCAAACTTTAAATATAAAGAATTTTAAGTTCTTTAAAAAAAAATTATTTAAAATTTATAAATTCTTAAATTTATTTATTTTTAAATATTTTAAATCGCAGATGATTCTATCCAAATGCAACCGAAATTGTTTATAATAAATAGGCTTAATTGCATATTAAATCACATTTGAGCGAAAATCAACTGTATAATTAGTGCAAATAATTGTTATTGTTCAATAAAAAATGATCATATGTATATACTATAAATATGATAATACACATAATTTTTTTTATATTAATTAAAATAATAATTATAATAAATATATAAGTTTGTATCTTTCAATAAACATGCTATTTTTTCTTAAATTCAATTAATATCACATATATTATTGATAAAGATTATGGCCGCATGTGTCAAATCACCCCCACCGACTAACATATTTTTAGATAACAAAACAACTCGTTTATTTTGTGATTTTGAAACATGAAATTTAGTCATATGATCCTGTTTTGTTATTCAATTTAATTTTCCTTTTAAGTTTTGGATCACAATTTATTGTTTTTCTTAAGGAAAAAAGAAAGTAATGCAGTTCCATATCATAAGAGAGCTAGTTCAAAAGAAAAATATATTTTGAATTTGAATAAGCAGTGTTTTCAGAACCGAACTGGTGATCATACCTGTCAAGGCACCGATTCACGGTTCAACCATTAAAATAATGTATACCTATTTTTTAAATATTCTCTATTTTAAATAAAATAAATATTCAATTATAAAAATTAAATGAACACAATAATGTCATAGAGTAACAACATAAAGACAAATGAGACAAAATAACTTAATCAAAATATAATACAATAGTCCATGCTTCATAATAATGTCTCATTTAAGTTAATAAGGACAAATAAAATAAGAATAAAAATTTTAAAAAAAATAGAAGTTGTTCAATCGGGTGCCAGTTCATCCGATTTTGACCGGTTTGACCAGTTCGCACCGGGTCAAAGCGGTTTGACCGTAAAAACGGGTTGATTGCGAATAAATAAATTGGATGTAATTGAAAGAGTCGTGTCGGGTGATGGTCGAGACATAAAAGCGTTTTTAAAATTTAAAAAATAAAAATTTAAGACACGTTTTAAGGACAAATGTAGTTTGTGGTGGGTGTCCTATTTTCATATATTTTGTGCAACAAAAATAGCAGCTAATGGATTACACATCTGATCCTCTATCTTATCTTCTAACAATTTATTTTTATTTACTTATAAAATAATTTAGAGAGCATTAACGTAACCATTAAAATAAAACGTGGTTAACTTTACCAAGTTATTATAAATGCAGACATTTCAATTTCGATTTTGAGTAACTCTTTTTTATATATATTTAAATATAATTAAAAATGATGTGTGCATGTAATTAGTTATCTTCTCATATATATTTAAATAAACATTAATAATTAATTCTTTTAATGTGTAATACGCTCTCCATCCTCCAATATTATTCCTACTTTCCTTTTTAATTGTTCATCGATCTTATTTTTCTTTATTTTTTTTTAAAAATAAGCTATACTGATAAATAAAATTTGGGCCCAATAATACTTCAACTTTTCTCTTATTTTATCTATTTTTAATATAATACTAATTATTCTTAAATTCTAAGAAAAAAAATTTGTGGTTAGAGAAAGTAGTACATTAAATAAGAGACCAAACTTCAGATTTAAAATAATCATTTGTATAGTAAGTCTCTAACGACATAAGATCAATCACTTATTAATAAAAATTTATCACTTTTAAAAGTGATAGAATTTTAATAAAAATATTACTCTCTCCGTTCCCTTATAAGTAGTTCATACATTTTGGACACGAGTATTAAGAAGTGTATAAAAATACTAATATAGTACAGGTGATGTGATGGAGAAAAGTGAAAAAATAATGGAAATAGTGTAAAAAATAATAAAAATAATATTAAAGAAGTGAATAGTAGTTTCCTAAAAAGGTAAAAAAGCAAATGAGCAACATATAGTGGGACGGACGAAAATGACAAAATGAACAACTTATAGTGGGACGGAGGGAGTATTATTTTTTATTAAAATTTATTATATCTTTAAAGTTTTATTAATAAATAACAATATAAAATATTGGTATAATATGTACTCAACAAAGATCAATTGGCAATCACTATGATTTGTTAATCTTTTTAGAAATAAATAATTGTGATAGCCTGGGGTGGGAAGTATCTATATTTGGGTATTTAGATATTCTTTCTATTCCATGACAATCTTTATACTTTTTATATATGAATGTCTCAACTTTTTTTCACATTAAAAAAAAATATTTATAAAAATAAATAAAATATATTATTTAAATTTTATATTTATATATTTTATTTTACTTAAAATGTGAGATACACAACGGATAGGCAATGTGATGGGCCACAATTAAAAAATTTCTAAAAATATGAGCATCATGTAGGACACGCTAGTCAGATACAAAAAAGCTACGCTTTGAGTCAAATTTATAAAATTAATAACTTTTTCATCTTGAAGATAATGTATAAAATAATTATACGATTTTGTAATGGACCAAATATTTGCATGTTTTAATGTGTAGTTCCCTCTTATTTTGATTTTATTATATTTCTTTAGGCATTAAAAATTTGTTAAAATACTTATATTTTAGTGATAATATAGTATACAATATAAAATTATAGTTGTATCCCTATCGTATCTCATCTAATACCTTTTTTATTTTTTTGGGAAAAAATTATATATTTGTACTCGTATGCCCACGGATTCTCTCCATTGTCTGTGAATTTCGGAGTGAGATAAACACAAAATTAAAATAATTAATAATTTTTTTTTTTATTATATATGATAATGACCCGACTCTATGTATTGATCTCTTTTAACTTTAGAAGAAATTTACACGAAAATAGAGAGGATCCGGACTCGTATTGGTATTGTGTCGTATGTGTATTGCCATACCTATTTCTATCAGTTCATGCAACACATCTGATTCCTTTTTTAAGTAAGTGGGCCTAAAAGAATTTTGTGGGCTATAAATTAGTGGCCCAAGTTTGAGTCTTCAGGGCCCATAAATATTTGGGCCTGGTGGAGTGGAGTTGTGACGCCGCACAAATAAAATTTTGCACAATCCTTATTATTTTTTCAAATAGCACACGGGAGAGGACGAGGAAATAACAAATTTAAAAACATAAAAAGAAATATTATTTAAATTTTTTATTAAAAATTATAAAATGCTAAATATAATTCATTTTCCCGAACTGTTTTATATAGACGGAAGACTTCTCTTAAAACATTTCAAATTCACAGAATCTAGGTGAACCAGTAAATATATTTTGCTAGCAAAGTTGCAAACTCATGTGGAGGTCTAGAATCACTTTCTTGAATCCAAAAGTTGGTCTACTAGCTTTAAGTAAAAAGTGATTATGCAACATTCACTCAATATTGCTAACAAGTAACACCAGTGGGGAAGCAGCTCCTAAAAAAATAGTGATTGTCATCTCTAGTTGTGCTCGAATGCGCACTGTACAGAAGTTGAAAATGGCTGAAGCCCGAAATCTTTCGCCATTTAGTTCTTACTCTATCGCTACACACGAATGTATCAATTGTTACCTAACAGACTCTAGCAACCTTATAGCCTTGAATCATCTCCTTTCCTCGGAATAATCTGTCAGCTTTCCCATTATGCCCTGCATTTGGGCGTAAAACAAGCGTATTGATGTCAGAGTTACAATTTTAATGTAACAATAGTGGATAGTGAAGCAAGAAAAGGGAGAATCAACAACTATAATATGGTTCAGTTTCCGTTATATACATCCAGATTCTAGGAGAAAGTTAGAACTGAGGATGTTGGGTTCTTACAATACAGCATTTTGTTTCTTTCGAAGGTGAATGAATATAGCATGCTAGTAGCAGAATGACGGTGAGCTCGTGAAGATCAGGCGACCAAGATTGCAGAAGATAAAATGTATGAGTGAAGTGGAAGAGTGGCTTATAGTTGATATCATGCTTTACAGCTTCACCGATGAGTTTTATTTGCAAGGTTTTGAAGTTTTATGAATGTGGGGTTCATCGAATCCTGAGTCCGTAAGACATCCTCAAACTACTGAGCATTCTTAGTTACATATCATCTGCAAGAAAACCAGAATGGAGCCCCCACATGTCGAGTCTACTAATCTTAGCCTGCCCAAGCTCCTCTTTTTGCAACTTAGGAATTCTACATTGACAAAGATGAATAATGTATCTCAACTAAATCTAACATGGCAGACATAACTGGAGATGGAAAATTAAGATAACACTGGTTCCTTAAGAATTTAGTCTACGTTATCTACTTTCAGTTGAAGGACAAAAGCTCTTCTTATCGACGTGTTAATCTAATTTCTCGAACACTTCATACGTATACTGCAAACAACAGAGAACTAGATCCAGGTTAAGAAATGGGGAAGGGTGAAAGAAGGTATTGTAAAGTCAAGAAAATATCTGCCAGGATTGCCAGCATGATACGCAGCAAGCTAGTACCATGAAAACAATATAGAGGCATTCTTGCTCTTCTTTCTCTGGATTAATAGAATAACTTCCAACACTCTGCTATTACTTTAAGCTAACAAGATTATCACCTTGAATAGCCCATTAAAGATCTCCATTTGGATGTAGTCAGGGAAGATGAATTATCTTAAACAATACCATATTACATGTCCCACGCAGATATAGTGTTTATGTAAATAAAAATTTAAATGTTTGAAATGTGAATTGAGGTAACAAAAGACAGATTCATGCAGAGAGTTTTATACTTCATTATATCAACATATATATACTTTCTTCTTTTTCTCTCATCTTTTATACAATCAAGCATATACAAGCAATTATCAATACACCAAATCTGACGATAAAATACTCGAAAACGGCATCCTATGACAAACAGGTACATGCTCTACTAATGCACAATCATAACCTACACCATAACATAGTTAATATCATCAATTAAGCTACTAATCGATGAATAGCCGTATTAATTCATACCTGGTTAAGGAGGCGTGGAATCTGTCTCTTGGGAAGAAGAAGAAGGTGGTGATTCTCGGCGAAGCTCCTTAACAACGGCGGCCAATGATTCTGGATTGATCCCCATTTCGCAAAGGGCAATGAGAATCGAAAGCGTGTGACGGTCCAAACCACTCTCAAGAATGTTGGACATGTGAAACGCTAAATCGAGCGAATCTCGTGCAGTTCTTGCGGCCTCTGGATCCATGCCCTATACGAAGAATTTGTACAATGAATCAAGATACTGCGAAACTTCTTCTCAACATAATATGCACATCTTGTGTAGAGAAATAAGAAACTCTGCAACAGGTAATCAAATCAAATTCGAAAATCTCGCTTTCTGTTTCACACAATAGATTTTAGGTAACAACTATTGACAGATCTCAGTTCGACATATTTCAGCATTCACCAATTTTGGGGATTCAGAGAATTATTATGCAAAGAACGCATCAGAATCACATGATTCGGGAAAATGGAAAAGGCGCAAATAAGTTTTAACTTTGTATGCGATTTGAACAAATTCCCATTTGAGTCGTACCTTTAAATTTGCAAAAGGCTAGAGGTTTCAAGATTAGGGATCTTCTGGAATCGACCAAATCTACTTATTCTTAGGATTCGAAGGACTGACGCAGACTCCGGCAGTGGCCGGCTGAATAGATGAGCTGGGAATTGAGGTGCCGGTGGCGTAGCCGTGAGAGAATTTCTGATTGCAGGAAAAATTTAAAATGTGGATATTAATTAAATATTTGGGCCATTTTGACTAATTAAATGCGGGCCAAGAACAAACAAAAACTCCTTAGAAGCCCATTTGGCCCATTATGACATTTTAAACAATTTTAAAAGGGCTGGATATGTATACAAATTCATTTTTAATAGCAATTTTTTTTTATTGTGATATGATTAGAATATACCTAATATGTTTAATTAAAAAAAAGAAGATATTTTTCATTCTTTTCACCGTATCTAATCATAGTTAATATATATATATATATATATAT
>JAPKLY010000077.1:1142721-1342912 GCA_026898435.1 Prunella vulgaris | reverse complement strand
TTAATATATATATATATATATATATATACAGGAGTTTTGATTAGTTATTTATGGTTCTTTTATAATCAGCTTATAACAATAATTTATAGAGTTTCTTGCCTTTGACATAATAGTTTTTTTTTAGTAGATAAATGTTGGTTGTTAATAATTATAAATTAGTTCACAAAGTCTCCAAACACTCCAACAATATCTCCAAGTCAACCTTATATCTTCCTCCTAATTCGTTCCCAGGGGAATTGAACCCTAGTCACTCTCTCAAGCGAGGAGTTCGGTGATCAAATGGGTTAATTCACCTGGTTACCTTTGACACAATAGTATTTAGGGTTCTTTGTCGTACTTAAATGCACTTGATATTATGCTATGTGTATTAGTTATTTGGCTTGAAAATATTTCTGATATTGATTTTGGAAATAAAGTTTCAAGTATGGTTTGTCTAATCTATTATTATATTTCGAGCACAACTTGCTGAAAATAAATTGGCATTTCAACAATAACTACTCTAGTGCGTTGCCGGAGAAACACTTAGCTATTAGTTTCTATTATTGAAGAACATGAATTTTTCTATGTTATATGTTTTCACCATTAAAATATAAAATATAGTAAATTAATTTTTTTATCTATATTTATTTCTTTTCAATATTGAAATATAAATAATTGACACTTGACAATGATGAACTGAAAAGTAAATTGAAAAATAACAATTTTACTCCACACCTCCAACAAATTTATATCAAATTTAATTTAATCAAAGAAATGAAATAGAATCTCATCATTTACCAAAAATACAAAGTATTGTGTAAAAAAAAAAAATCATTGAAATTTTTTATTTTTACGAATAATAATTATTAGTTAAAAATGTTAATTATAAATTAATTTCACCATGAGAGTAACAACTTTTACCATAAATGAGTGGTAATTTCTAACACTATTTGATAGGGACCGGATCCCCTCCATTTCCTCAATTTCCTTTAATCTACACCCTCCATTTCAATCAACGGTTTAAAAATTGCCACATCATGTCATTTACACTTCTAAATTTCCTTTGACTCATTCAAAAAAATTTAAATTCCTTGCAGATAAAATAGTAAATATTCTCGTTTACTATTTTATTAATAGTTATAGTATGTATATAACAAAAGATTTTAAATCGAACCCACTATGCTTAGTAGGTGCATTTTTATATAGCAATTAAATACTTTTTAATTTTGTTTAAAAATTTATTGGTATATATTTTAATCGTAATTAAATATTATTTAAATATTTATTTTGTATCTTGAATTAGAATTGATTTTTGAAAAGAATCGCATTTACACTCTTTAATTTATTTTTAAAAAGAATCGCATTTACACTCTTTAATTTTCTTTGACTCAATAAAAAAAGAGAATTAACCGACGTTTAGACTCTCTCTATAAAAAAATTTCCCGCCATTGTCAATGTGTTTCTGAGGTTCTTAAGGTCTCTCCATAAAAAAAAAATTCGCCACCGTCGATGTGTTTATGCGGTTCTTCAGGTAACAATCCATGGTTTTATTCCATGATTTTTAGCTATTTATTAGTTACAGTCAAGGATGAAAATATCGGTATCGACGGAAATATCGGTACCCTGAATTTATGGATATATCGGTGGAAATATCGATATCGAATATCGATATCGGTAAAAAATAGAAAATTCACGGAAATTTCATTAAAATGATGGAAATTTAACATGAAATTTTAGACAATATTATTACTAGTCTTAATACATTAATTGAACTTAAAATCTCAATAAAATGAGAATCTTACAACAAATATATCAAGAAAACATACGTAAGACATATAAAACGATACAACAATTGTTCATAATTATTGAATATTACACAACTAATACCAAAATGATGTCCTATGAGCCTCAAATGTAAAAGAAGAAAGACCATCTTGGTCTAAGTAATAATGGTACCAAGTCATCAAATTAGAGAAATTCTTGAAGCAAATAACCCTAGAATTGAGAATTAAAAAAAAAAAATTCCCGAAAATTCCCGAAATTTTGACCGATAAATTACCGAAATTTCCACGATATTTCTCGATAATCTGCACATTTTGAATTACCCTGGACCGATATCGAAATTTCGCCGAAATTTCCGAAATTTTACCGAAATTTGACCGAAATTTTGGAAAAATAATCGTTCAAATGAATTTTCATATCGGTACCCTCAAATTTCCGAAATTTCGGCGAAATTTCAATCCTTGGTTACAGTAAATACGTGAGACTTAAGAATATTTTAAATCTATTCATTTTTTTCGGGGTTTAATTTTTCAGTATTTTGGATTTTTGTACTCTCCATCCCTTAAAAAAATTGGTGAATACTGTTGAAATATTCTTAGTTTACTACAGAAATAGTTTTCTTTCGAGAATATTTACTATTTTATCTGCAAGAAATTTAAACTTTTTTGAATGAGTCAAAGGAAATTTAGAAGTGTAAATGCATTCCTTTTAAAAATAAATTAATTGATACATGATGTGTTAATTTTTAAACCGTTGATTGAAATGGAGGGTGAAGATTAAAGAAAATTGAGGAAATAGAGGAAATTGTAAATGGAGGGGATCCGGTGATAGAGATCCAAAATTTCTGACATCATGCACTACGACTGAATCAATGAAGTCATATTCAGTTGTTTCACAATCAACTGTGGGGACAAAAAAGAAGATAAAAAAACCTCGTTAATTAGATTGTTATTTTTAATCACTACTTTAGAAGTTTAGAAAAGTGCATATAAAATTGATCTTTTAGTTCTACAATGCATTCTTGTAATCATCAAATGATTTTCTATGTTTTTAATTTAACAATATATTGTCTTGAAGAACAGTTTTTATTTTGCATTTTATTGTTTATGAAAATGAGGAAAGGATTTAGGGCACGGGCATCGATATATTAACGGAGTGTTTGTTTTAAATTTTTCAATGGTAATGAGAATGAAATTTTATTTTTCTTTTTCACCCTTACATATGTTGAATGAGAGTTTGTGTTTATGGTGGTTACATCATTAGTGTTGTGCTCTAATTTTAAAATAAATTGACAAAAAAGAAAGTTGTTGATTGTGGTACGGGGGATTGATTGAAGAGGATAATTATAGGATGAGATGAGGGTAATCAAATGAGGGTAATGAATACCTTATTTAGGAGGAAAATTAATGTTGTGTATCTCATTTGTTCGCATTACCTACTATAATTAGTATACATTTATCCCCACTCTCATTACCATTGAAGAATTTTCATACCAAGCGTCCCCTAAATTTCACCACGTTATATTTTTACTCGATATTCGATCTAATAATTGATTAATTTGTGGTACTCATAATTCATCTTCCACTAGTGAGGGATACATATACAGTGATATATATATCTTCCACTTAGTGGGCGCTTGGTATAAATTTAAAATGAGAATGGTAATGAGTATCATTATTGGGGTAATTACTATAGAATTAGTGATTACCTTATTTTTAACCTATTTTTATGATTTCATTCATATACAATAAATAATACTAATATCTACTAATGTGAATTCAATTCATTCTCATTCCTCATCCTCATTAATCCCAACCAAGCGGCCCCTAAGTTCTTATCATTAAGATAACCCCTGAGAATTATTTTCACTATGTTATTTCTTTATGAGTCAATCATAGATTGGTACAAAAATAATGCACTATTTTCAAATATGTACAATATACAAAAAAATAATTATATTATTCAATTTATATTTACATTATTATGCAAAAAAATTTGTATCTATTTGAAAATAGTGCATTATTTTTATAGCAATCTGTAATTATTTATTTATGTTTTGAATTCATAATTAAAATTTTGGCATTTCGCTACCTTTGAATTCTTTTACGCTCCTTTACCTTTTGCTTTCATAATTAAAAAACTCAATAACAATGAAAACTATGAGAATAAATAAATAATATTTATAGTGATTGAGAAATAAAGACCCACACAATACCATTTTCCCACCTTGAATTTGATCATCATTCTCCCCCAATTAATCCTGCAAGCCACCATAAATAACTTTTATTTGATAATTATTTACCAAAATCACAACATAATTATACCAGTGATATAACCAACTAAAAAATAACCATTTATTCAATGACTTACTCTCATATACACCAGATGTACTGTGCAATTCTAATTCATTTTTAAAAAAAATTATGCAAAATACTATTGAAAAGTCACACATGTTATTACTGAAAAGTAAATTTTTAATAACATAATTTTTAGTAATAATTTATATAATTTTTCAGTAATAAATAATATAATTATAAAAAAAACACTTGAATTGAACGATTCAACGGGTAAATTAGAGACTTACTCTTATTCAATATATCTAAACACACATAACTAAAATAAATCTCATTGAAAAATTTAAAACCACAACCAATAGGAAAAAAAAAAGACTGAGTCGCTTAAAAAGTCATGCTCAATTGCCATTAAAAACAAAATGGCCAAAAAAGCACTTAAAATCGATTTTAGTTTAAAATAGTAATTATATAACGATCATATGGAATCACACGCCAAGAGCACGCATGTACGCTCCCAGCAATTTCCCTATGCTACAAATTTCAAAACCCCAGCCCCATTATAAAAATCCACTATTTGTCATAATATATACATACACATGATGTGTACGTATACACACACAAAAATCCATTATTAACTAGACAAAAAGTACTTTATTTTCAAATCTTGAATTGCTCGACCAAAATCGTTGGCAAGTAGATTAGAAATTCAGTAGATAGATAGACTTTCTCTCTCTCTCTCTCTCCTCTCTCTCTCTCTCTCATGGCATACTCAATCTTGGTAGCAATCTCTGCATTACTCATATACCTCTCACCAGTGGAATCCCACTACAAAGCTGATAAAATAGCAAGATTTCCAGGCCAACCAAGTGTTGATTTCCAGCAATTTTCAGGCTACATCACTGTTGATAAAATCCAAAAAAGATCCTATTTTTACTACTTTGTAGAAGCTGAAACAGAGCCTAATTCCAAGCCTCTTGTTCTTTGGCTCAATGGAGGTATCATTTCATTCATTCCTCATCTCAAACACATTATAAAAGTGCTTTTTTTCTATTATTATAAAATAAAAAAGTGATTTTATTTTCAATAGGGCCGGGATGTTCATCCATTGGAGCAGGGGCTTTTGGGGAGCATGGCCCATTTAGGCCAAGTGGAAATATATTGGTGAAAAATAATTACAGCTGGAATAAAGGTAAATCATGTGATATTATTTGTCCTTTTATTTTATTTTTCACTTTTTAATTGATATACATATATTTTGCAGTTGCAAATATGTTGTACTTGGAATCACCCGCTGGAGTTGGTTTCTCCTTTTCTGCCAATAAATCTTTCTATGAGTCCGTGAATGATGAAATGACAGGTCTCAAATTTTTGTTTATGTACAATTTTAGATATATACTAATTAATGACTTGGCGTGCTATAAGTAATTATTCCCTCCGTCCGCATTAGAATTTACACATTTTTTCTTTTGGACGTTCCATAAAAATTTATAGATTTAAAAAAAAGAATTCATATGTTCCATCCTCATAATATTTATATATTTACAGAAAATGTCGTTACTTTTTTTTTTTGCTACATTACACTCAATTCAATCGATTTTTTTACTTTTTACAAAATTACCTACAAAATATTACTTTTTTTTTACTTTAATTAAATTTTTTCTTATATATTTGTGTTTTTCTTAGTTGCAAGTTTTTGTTTGGGATATATAGGTTGGTGTTTATTGATGTACATATGATTAATTTTTGTGGACTGTGTTTGAGAATTTAATGCAACAGTACGTAATTATGACTTCTCTCTGTTACAGCTAGAGACAACCTTAATTTTCTGGAAAATTGGTTTGAGAAATTCCCAGAATTTAAGAGCAGAGAGTTTTACATTACAGGAGAAAGTTATGGTGGTATGTGACATATTTAATTAATTTTTCTATGGTGTCATTTAAGATTTAACCTTAATTTATGTCTGAAAAAAATATTCATGTTTGATAACAGGGCATTATGTGCCACAATTAGCTAATCTCATTATTCAATCTAAGGCTAAGATCAACCTCAAAGGAATTGCTGTAAGTAAACAATTTAAATCTGGAATTTCAAGTAAATAATTTTGTCACACTAACATATCCAAATTTTTGATACTTCTGATGATTTAGATTGGCAATCCTCTCTTAGAATTCGACACGGATTTCAATTCGCGGGCCGACTATCTGTGGTCCCACGGCCTCATATCGGACGCCACGCGCCACGAGTTCACATTTTCGTGCAACTTCTCTCAAATAAGAAGACAAGCGGTGACAGGAGAGCTCACGCCGGTGTGCTCTCATGTAATAAGGCTCGTCTCTTCGGAGATGAGTCAATTCATAGATGCATACGATGTGACTCTCGATGTCTGCTTGTCTTCTGTTGTTCAGCAGTCTCAGACTCTAAGCAATTTGGTGAGTGAAATTCCTTTGTGCATTAGTGCAAACTTCATTATCTTTTGTGCAATAATTTTTCTTCATTTTTCAGCAGGATGATCGTAAAATAGATGTGTGCGTGGAGGACGAAACGACCGTGTACCTGAACAGGCACGACGTGCAGAAGGCGTTCCATGCTCGCCTTGTTGGAGTTAAAACGTGGGGCGTTTGCAGCAAGTAATGTCATCCTCACTCTAAGTGTGCGCGCGCTTTAAAAGATAAAATTATCTATCTTCGATATTAATACCTTTTAGTTTCGGCTTAAACATATGCTTATGTTGCACTGGATAACTTGGTGCTGTTAACTTTGTTACAGTGTTCTACAGTATGAGATGCAAGATCTTGAGATACCAACTATCCGGGTTGTGGGTGCACTTGTCAAGTCGGGCATTCGGGTCCTAGTGTACAGGTAAAGAACATGTTGGATGATATGTCGTCACAATTTACATTTGTTTAGTCTAATTTATGGTGAATTTACGCGAAAATGTGTGACAGCGGCGATCAGGATTCTGTTCTTCCTCTCACCGGAACCCGGACAGTGGTCACGGGCCTAGCGAAAGAGCTCGGGTTGAACACTACAGTGCCTTACAGTGTTTGGTTTGAGGGGAGACAGGTTTGTGATTTTCTATGAAGAAATGAAGTTAAAAAAACTATTATCTTTTTTTATCGGTTAAAATTAGTAGTTAAAAGTTACTTCACAAATTCTCCAACAATTCCAAGATTTTTTCCCTTAATTCGTTCCCAGAGGGAATCGAACCTGATTGCTAACAAAGTATGGTCTAACTAGTTATGGTGGGAGTTTTGTAGGTTGGTGGGTGGACCCAAGTGTATGGCGATTTTCTATCGTTTGCAACGATTCGAGGAGCTTCGCATGAAGCGCCGTTTTCACAGCCAGAAAGATCGCTCGTCTTATTCAGCTCGTTCGTTGCAGGGAAGCCACTGCCACGAGCTAACGAGGCAGCGACGGGGAGAAATACAATGAATCCGATTAACATTAGGCTTATGTAGCCTATGATGAGAATAAGGGGGCGCTTGCAGTCACTAGAGAATAAGGAAAATCACTTGTCAATTCAAAAGTTAAAGATTTAGTCCCATAGCAAATGCACTCTAAATTAATTGGTTTATGCAGGCGAGGATTTTATTATGAATGAGAAGGAAGAAGAGTTGGCATGCTTACTTATAATTCCCATCTTTCAACAACTACTAATGGTTAAACATATATGGTACAAGTTTTAATGCGTAAAGAAACACCTACTTTAACAACCGTTGATAATGGGGAATCATGACTCTGTTTTGATGATGTTTGAATAGACATCATGATGATACCACCAGTTAATGGATGGTGTAAAAATTAACTGTGGTTAGTTGACTTATGGGATGCTACTGAGCATTGAACAATATTTAACTACTGATAAATAACTTTATCCTTCCAAATAAACACACTCTAATATAATATATACAGCTAACTAATTTTAGTGTTCGTTAGCGAGAAATCAATTTTAAATGAAGAAAATGGGGGGCAAAGGCAAAACAGTGGAGGAAATGCATGTATTGTTTGATTTTATTTATTTTATTGAGGTTTGAGATGTTTTAGATTTGTACTTGAAGGTGAAATTTAAAAGTGAGTAAAGTTTATAGTCAAAATCAATATCTCGGAGTTAAATCTCAATTTTCATAAGTTTTAAAATTCTTCTTTAATTTTGTTATGATTTTTATAGGTTTCATAAGTAGGTCTCATGTACATCAGATGTCCCATACAATTTAAATGTATTTTTAAAAAAATTATTTTGTTAACTGAAAACATACATTTTTCAATAATACTTTGTTTAATTTTTAAAAAATATACTTAAATAGCACGATACACACAAGACTAAATATTTTTCAATACATATTTGTCAAAAAAAAATTCTACTAAATCCAGAGTAATCGAAGTACTGAGGATAAATTCAATCAAATGATCCAACCAAGTCACGCAAAACTAGTTTACTTTATTTTAATCATATAAAAAGACAATAGTACTTATTAAAATTTAAATTAAAGATAACTACTCAATACAATTTAAACAGATAAACCAATCTAACCATTACTCATGTTAAAACTTCATTATTTAAAATAAAAATTTAAAAATCAGACCTTTCTTTTATTGTTTTCAGCACTTGTTAAATTTTTCAAAGGTCAACATAAACAAACCATCCGATTTCCGATTGAACCAATTGGACCGGCAGGTAAGACCAAATCCAGAAGGTTAGACATGAGCATCAACAAGTTGCAAAGGACATCTAAATTATGACACCAAAAAACAGACTAACACTGAATATGATCAATGCTCACTTCAGGAGTAGTATTAATTAATACAATAATCATCACGTTGAAGGAAATCCTCCATCAGGGAAATCCACTTGATAGCGAACCAATGTTATAAAGTACAGTTGAAAGACGATTGATTAAGAATTTAAACTAGCCACGGTTCCGGGTAAAAATCTCTCTGGCAGGGTGAGAAAATAACACAAAACTAGTCGTGCAATGTTCCCAGAATGTCATCATCACGGAAAAGATGGTACCTGAAATTTTAAAATAGAAAAGTCAAGATCGTTGCAAGTCTAGACAAGTTCAAGAAAACATCATAAAACAATCGTCCCAAGCAAATGTAAAAAAGAACAAGGTGACGTGGTCTATTATCCCAGAAAGAATCATTTGGAAGAACAGTGATGCTTGGAGACAGAAGATACATTGGTCCTAGAGTGCTCGGAGACCACGGATGAAAACAAGATTTGATAAAATGTGGACGCACAAGAATTTAATTATCTAACAGTTGAAGTGTTCATGCTTGATCATTCACCTTGAAATTCAACAGTTGAAAATAGCAAAAATTGCATGCAATCACACTTGGTGTGATTTTGGAAGTTTAGGGGAAAGGTATAGGTCAATGTAATGTGCTTTTGGAGTTATCTTTTGAACTTATGTTTTGAAGTGCAATAATTGAAAAAATCTGGAGCGCTTTATTAAAGATAAGATTGTTTTGAAGGGAAGCGAAGCATATTGAAGAATGCATTATATATTTATAATTTTTGATTTACTATATTCTTTTGTTGAAAAAGAAAACAAAAACCAAGCACAAAAGAGAAAAGATAGCTTGGAGACTACATGGGTAGACTGTGTAACTAATGAACTACACAAAACCAAGAAGACAGGTCATATCATGCAGGACCGTTGGATAGTCCTGCAAGGGACGGTTTTCTTAAGCACGAAAACATCACATCCACACGATTTTTTTATGAGTGGGGATGGGAATACCATAATCAGAGTAAACAAAATGATCAAAGAGTAAATGACCAATCATAATGCGAATAATTGAATTTGACAAAATCTATAACCAACTGAACACAAAGGAAATATTCGACTGCCGCCAAGCAAAACCAGAACAAATTGTTTACAGTGTACTGAAGACTTGAAGTCAAACATCACTAATGCTCAGTATAACAGGGAAGATAGCGTGTTAATCACAAATATGATTCTTTATAAGAGACAAACATTATTGTGCCAATTAACATGAGACTGCAGTACACTATGCCAAGCAACGTATTCTTTTCTATGTAGAGTAAGGTAAAAGTTGTCTGTTACATTAAAAAAAAAAAAGCAACAGCAAATAAGAGGAAAAAAGAAAGAGTTAAAAGAATAACACATCAGGAAGAAATAAAAAAATAAATCAAGAAACAAGACTCACTGTTTTTCACCAAGCTTAACTTCAGTTCCTCCATATTCAGGCAGCAAAACAGTATCTCCTTCCTTCACGCTCACGGGAATGAGCTTCCCTTCTCTGGTATGGGAGCCAGGACCAACAGCAACAACTTTTCCAGAGTTCAACTGAACCATAGCCAGGTAATTAAATTTGAGCATAGTAAAATAGAAACCTTTAGCATTTTACTCAAGTTTGCTTTCACGCATGCTACTCTATGATCAGTAAAGTATGATCAAATCAATAAGAGAAGACAAAGCTTTAAAAGCTTAGCTATAGCCAAATTTACCAGAGATCCCTTTCAGAGAAATATAGTGTCCCTTATACAGGTTACTATTAATCTCTGCCTTACAATTCTTCCAAATTATACTCTGGTACGTGACCACAACATCCATATCAAAAAACATACTAGCTAAAAGAGTAACTCTACACCAAAGTCATATACATCAAGCGAACCCTAAAGAGGGGGATTGCGATTTGGTGTTTTACTGGTAAACGAGAAGTCGACATTTGAAAATTTCGTCCATTAAACAACCAGACACATTGTCTGATTATATCCAATGTATAAAACGAACGAACAGTTCAAATTCAAATAGACAAAAGAAGAATTCAGAAAAAAAAATCCGATTTTATAGTGCCACAAATTCAACAACTAACAAAAAGCTAAAAGAAAAACAAATGTAACTTGAAAAAAAAATTAACATCACATTGGGAAAGCACAAGAAAATCAATCAAACCACTGATCATTTTGCAGAATTTCTCAGACAGTAGCAACGGAGAAGTAACAAAGACATAACTAAAGTGTTCTTGAACTGTATGCGCTAGAATTACCTTGCTGGTTTTCTCAGGGAGGAGGATTCCGCCGGTGGTTTTAGACGGCGGAGTGATTTTCTCGATCAAAACACGGTTGAGAAGTGGAATCAAGCGCTTAGCCATTTCTTTAACAGAAGAAGGATTCAGCAGAATGGAAGCTGCAGAGAAGGAGCTAGGGTTTTTGGATTCTGGAGGGGTTTATAATATTAGGGATGGATGATATGATACCCTATAAACCCAGGAATTTATCGAAATGACTGGATTACCCCTAACTCTGTTTCTTGTGGAGTGAGTTACAAAATTTGTTGGCTTCAGAAAAAAATAAATTAAGCACATTTTTAGAAGGATTTAAATATCTTTTCCCAAATATTGAGTATAAAGTTCACATTAGTATTTATAAAATGAGAGCAATTTACCATTTCTTTCTTAAAATTTGAACCAAAACATAAATAATATTCATAGATTTGTATAAAATATGATAAATAGTTAATCTTAATTTTGATCCAGTATTCCTACGTGTATATATTTCTATACATAATTTTAATACAATGGCAGGTAGAGCTGGTAAACGGGTTGCCCCGGTCCATATGGCCAAATCATATTCACGGGTTGAACCGATCCATCGGACCAAAGACATATTCACGAATCTGGCCTATCTATTTTTCAATCGAGCATGTAAAAATTGATCTCAGCCCAGCCTAAATATTGGATAGGTCGGACCGGATAAAAATTGCCAACTCTAATGGCAGGAATGTCATTTCCAACCAAAATGACATTTGTGCCTTCGGGCACTTGGGCTAGGTTTGTTTTAAAATTAGGTGGTTGTGTGCAGTTATAACTTTTAAATTATTTAAATGTAAAATTCTTGATAAATAGTAAAAGTATGTGTTTCTTATGATATTTTGAAAGGATGAGATTTTGTTTTATGTCAAATTAATATTTAATAATAATTAATGTTATATTCTCTCCCCGTTCCCTTATAAGTTGCTAATAACTTTTGGTCACTAATATTAAGAATGGAATAAAAATATAGATATAATAAATGTGATGTGATGAAGAAAAGTGAAAAAGTAATGAGAATCGTGTAAAAAATATTAAAAATTATAATAAAGAAGTGAATAGTAGTTACCTAAAAATGTAAAAAAAACAAATGAGCAATATATAGTGAGACGGACGAAAATGACAAAACAAGTAATTTATAGTGGAACAGAGAAAATATTAATTTAGTAGTGTATTGTGTAAGAATAAAATATAAAGAGAATGAATGGGAGTTAATAGAACTATGAAATTAGGATTTATAAATATTTTAGGAATGAATAAAAAACGAAATGTGAAAATTAAATTTTAAATCTTTAACTCCAATAGAAGAAGAATCGGAAAGTCCTAATCCGGAATGTAAATCCCAAATCAAACGCCTCCTTGGAGATTTGGAGTGGACCAGAATTAGATATCCAGTAAATAGTCAGCATAAAGCCCAAAAAAAGTGGGCCTCAGCCCATTCCATTGTTTCGTTAAAATGTTAAATTAGAAGCCCACTTCACGGAGCACACCCTAATCCAATGGAAGCCCATTAGCATGTATAATTTAAATGAGGGAGTTCATCCACCAAAAGAAAAATTGAAAATCTATTATAAGACAATATTAAAACTATTGATGTTTATTAATATCATATATATGACATTTCAATTATATATAATGAGTTTTGAAAGTGGACACACTTTGGTCCTTTATGGAGACAAATAGGTTATTTTCTCTACGGATCTCATATACCCCATAAATTTAAAATTCATAACCCAAATTGTTATGGGAATACCATTTAGTTGATCGCTTGTTTGAACACCCTCGATTAATCTTATGTTTCTTTGATAAAAATCAATATAATCTTTATAAATTCCTAATTTCTTTGATTGGTCAGAAAAAGAATGAGTTTCCCCCTTTTTGTTCTATCGACAAAAAAACAATGAAAGTTTTGTTATTCCTCCTCCTTATCTATAAAAATCCAAATTTTGATGCCTAATACCCCATATATAGTCCGAACTGTATAATTCAGTTTGACTACATAAAAAATCAACGTTGAGCTCTATATCAAATCTCGACATATATCTTTTGCAGTACTTTTATTGCAAGTTATATATATGTATATTAAAAAAGATAAAACTACTTATGGGTTTTACAACTACTCATTATTAATAATTATAAGGGACTGAGGGTGGCCTTCTTCAGGAGTTGAAGACCATGAAATGTGAATTTTCATGTACTAGCTAGAAGTTGATGTTCCAATGATGCTAAAACCATGTGTTTGACCAATTAAAAAAAAGGTGTGGAAAAGAAAGAAAGTAAAGGAAAGACAAGTTGAGATTGAGAAAAGAGAAACCTCATAGTTTTCTTGAAGAGCAATATATGATTTCCTTTGCTTTAATGATGGTGTTTTTCTTTTTCATATTCAACTTACAATAGCTACAGGGAATGGTTCTTGTTTGTGCTAGCTTATGTGTGTTTTAGGGGCAAATATGTTGTGCACCATATATTATTTATAAAAATTCATGTAAGAATTAATTTTTCTTTATCATTAAAAATGATTTCGTTCACCTATAACGCATCCCAAACCTATAAAATCATAAAAATTGGCAATCTAATACTACTCTCAAATTCACAAGTCAATCATTAGTATCATATGCTTTTAACTACGAATAAGCTCTACAATCTAGATTAATATCATCAACTAAACTATCAATAGTAACTACAACACCATTAAAATCAAATCATTTCTACTCTTCAATAATCTCCCACACTACACTAAGTCACACGTACTGCCACCTTCTTGCCATATTTTTCTCTCAAGAAACGACCCATAGCAATTTTCATGCATGTGAGTTTGAAGTCTGTGTCTTTCTCCATGATATCTACTCTTATATCAGAATCGATACGTCACAGGTCTTTTTTTCTCTTTTATTATTTTCTATGGGAATGATATAATAAAAATAGGAAGAAAGAGTTGAGAGAGTTTATACATTTTATTTGCATATATATTATAAGTAAAATGACAAAGTCTTATGTAAATCAATTTTATCTATAATTAATTTATATTTTGTGTATATTTTTTACGCAAAAACTTGTGTGCATGCAAGTGCATACTATGCACTTGAATTTTTACTTCAATTTTAATTGTAATTTGCTATTTTCAGAAACACACACTACACCTTGCACTATGTGTTTTTTTTTGGCAGTTGGGCTATTAATTATTTTGTCTTTGGGTATTATTATTTGTTCTTGGGGTATGTGAGTTGTTCTTGGGGTATTGCGAGTTGTTCTAGTGGTATTTACTTATATTTGTTATTATTCTCCTCACCAGATTACATTGAGATGTGAGAAAGCACTAACCAATACTCTCCTCACCAGATTACATCAGAACAACTCATCCATCCATCTTTAATTTAATTCATTATTCTCTTCTACTTTATTTCTTCAATTTATTAGGTCAGTTCTGTGTGTTACATTACTGCACATGTCTAAATTAAATTGCATTTCATTTCGTTTTATTTTTCAGAAAATTAAATCAAGGTTAAACTTTATACATACACACAATATATATGTATTGTGTTTCTGTTGCTGGATTATATATATATATTAACATTAATTCATGCGTTTCTTGTTCACGGGGTATTATTTGGTCTTGGGGTATTTACTTAAATTTAGTCTTGGGGTATTGTAAATTGTTCTTGTGGTATTTGTTTAGAATTGTTATTGGGGTATTATTAATTGTTATTGGGGTATTATAATTTATTCTTGGGGTATTATATTTTATTCATAGGGTAAGAAAGAAATTTGTTGTTGGGGTATTTATTAGTTGTTATTGGGGTATTATATTTTATTCTTGGGGTATTATATTTTATTCTTGGGATATTATATTTTACTCATAGAATAAGAAAGAAATTTGTTGTTGGGGTATTTATTAATTGTTATTGGGGTATTATATTTTACTCTTGGGGTATTATATTTTATTCTTGGGGTATTATGTTTTACTCATAGGGTAAGAAAGAAATTTGTTGTTGGGGTATTTATTAGTTGTTATTGGGGTATTATATTTTACTCTTGGAGTATTATATTTTACTTTTTGGGTATTATATTTCATTCTTGGGGTATTATATTTTACTCATAGGGTAAGAAAGAAATTTGTTGTTGGGGTATTTATTAGTTGTTATTAATTGGGGTATTATATTTTACTCTTGGAGTATTATATTTTACTCTTGGGGTATTATATTTTATTCTTGGGGTATTATATTTTACTTATAGGGTAAGAAATAAATTTGTTGTTGGGGTATTTATTAGTTGTTATTGGGGTATTATATTTTACTCTTGGGGTATTATATTTTACTCATAGGGTAAAAAAGAAATTTGTTGTTGGGGTATTTATTAGTTGTTATTGGGGTATTATATTTTATTCTTGGGATATTATATTTTACTCCATGGGTATTATATTTTATTCTTGAAGTATTATATTTTACTCATAGGGTAAGAAAGAGTTCCATGTAAATTTAATTTACAAGACACCTAAGGTATGTTTTTTTTTTTTTTTAGAAATCCAGATTTAAAATTTGAAATCTAAAATCTATTCTAGTTTGATTTTTAGAAATATATTTTAAAATTCTAATCATACCCCTACAAAATTCTAAAATTAATTTATAAAAATCACTCAAAATTAAAAAAAGTACATATCCTACCGAATTGATTAGTCGACCTGGCTTTGACTTTTGTCAAAATATGACAAATTCGACCCAGTTTTTGTGAACTTTGGACCAAAATTAAAATTAATTAATCATCATGGTGTGGCAATAGTGAAGCACCCGAGTGCATACTATGCACCCGGGTGCACACAAGTATCACTCAATTTTTTAATACTATCAGTTATTATTAAAATATGTTAATTTGATAGTATTTGTGGATTCTGTAGTATATTAATTATTTTAGTATAAAAATACCCGTGGCAGAATATGTGCATAATAAAATTAGTTTATACAAAGAATTTTTTCCGATGGCAACTTTTTAATCGTCCAACTTCAATAGATCCTACCTTTGACCATTTCAATTCGTTACTTTTTGACAAGAGTTATAATCAAATATTGTACATTATGGGTTGAGTCACAAGTTGGAATCATAATTTTATCAATATAAAGAACTAAAATGGTTGCACGTTCATACTTACATGTACAAACAATTTTATCAAACAGTGTTTTCATAATCGAACCGGTGATCAAATCAGATAAGACACCGGTTCACGGTTTAACCGGTTCAACTGTTAAAATAATATATACCAGTTTTTCAATATTTTCTATGTTAAATAAAATAAATATACACTCATAAAATTAAATAAATATAATAGAGTCATAAAGTAACAACACAAAATACAAAAGAGACAAAATAACTCAATCAAAGTAGGTTTTCTTTATTTTCTTTTAAGTTTTTCAGCTGTTAAGATTTTTTTTTTTTGGAAAGTAAGTTTTTGGCTTTTAGTTTGATTAGAATTAGGAAGACAAATAAAAATAAGTAAATATTGATTTTGTTTTTAAAATAGTCGGTTTAACCGGTTTTGATCGATTTTGATTGGTTCAACTGTAAAAAATGATTTTTTGGATGTAATTGGACAGGTTCCGTGACCGATTTCCAATTGAACAAGCCGATTCAGTCCGGTTCTGAAAACAGTGATTGAGATGTGAAATAACGACCAAGTTGCTTCAATTGCTTTACTTAAAATCCGATTTATAGTAACTCTCAAAATTTTAGTGAATTATCCGATTTTTTTAGTGACTAAGTATTCAATCAAATAATTGGCTATTCGAAGGTTTAATTCCATCATTCGGGACTCAATTCAAGTCAATACACAATTTTATATGGACTGATTTACCTCGTAAATTTATTGAACACAATTTTTAAATTTCGAATTTAACATTTAAAGAAGAGTATATATATTCCTAAATTTTAAATTAATACCATTAAATCAACTCTTGAGTGTTGTGAATACTCTTGACTTGCTTTCGTTTTCACATATAGTCACTTTTTTTTAAAGAATTGAATAAATAATTAAACATATATTTTTATTGTTATTTTCGAATTTTATTGGTAGGGATACAACTGTCTTTTGGTTCTTTTACTTGAAATCCTAGAAATAATATGTTATTACATCTGCAGGCTACTATATATATATATATATATATATATATTTGTTGGATTCATTGAACTCAACAATCTTATTAACTGGAGTATCATTTACCTAAACATTTAACAAAGCTTAAGGTTTTGACTTGATCATATATTCTACAAATAAGAAGTTGACACCAGCTTGAAATTAACTTTAATTATAGCCTAACAACTGTCTAATTACTTCCAAATGTTTGTCTGTCCCAACTAAATCTTGTTGAATCCATGGAGATTAAGGGTACTAGAGCTCATCTAATTAATGATTATAGTTAATTTGTGCCACTATTTCTCTTGCTACAAATTTATCAATCTGAACTTCAAGTAATTTTGAAAAAATTTCAAATATAATTGAAATGAGGCATCCAGATCATAAATGAGAGGATTGCTCAGGTTTGTAAGTCCATTCAAGACCGCATTTACTGCCGACGAGGGATACCTTAACACTCCCTCAGCCTCACGTGAGAGGCTCATCAGGCTCGACACGTGGTTCCACACATCGAGTAGAGAGGTGACTCTAATACCATGTATGAAGATCTAACTATACACTTAAAACTCAGGTAGCAAGTGAAAAAATTGTCCAGACGTATAAGTCCACTCAAAACCACACTTACTACCGATATGAGATACCTTAACAGCTGTGAATTTCGAATTAGTCGATTTTGTGCCGAATTTCATGGGATTGATATATATATATATATATATATAGATAGATATCTTGAACAATGATGAATTGTGTCATATATAGTGGTCCTTAATGAAATGCTTGTGGCTGACTTCAGAGAATTAATGGGTATGAGGATTTTATATATATATATATATATATAATATTAATTGGTAAATAGAGTAATAGTAAAAATGTGATGGCTGTTACTTGTTAGCATGAGAAAGGAAGTAGAGACAGTATCATTTCTACCAAGAAAGTGATCACCATAATAAAAATTTTATATTCCCATCCCATCTTGGTGGGCCCTCATTATACCCTTATTTGCCCTAGTCTTTTATCGAATCATTATATATATGGCCATACTTAATTTAGTTTCATAATTAAAATATATTCACTACTTTATATTTTTAGATGAGAGTAATTTTTTTATGGCATCAAAACTAGAATTTTTTTTAAATTGCAATTAATTATATAGTACGATGCATGTACATAATTTTTTATTTATAGATTTTTATTGTATGAATATAATATGACAATGCAGAATATTTAGTAGTATTAAATAATTTAAATTTGTGTATATTTAGGTGAAAGAATGCTCAAATTAAATGAAGAGTCACATTTGAGAGTCCTTAATTGGGTGAATGTATTTTTTTTTTTTTTAATTTGAAATGATGTAGGGAGAGGTCCTCTTCATTGATAAAAAAATCAGATCTATTGTTATCATTATTGCTATTATTATTATTAAAGTTTTAACCATCTCTGTTCATTCTCTTTTTGACCGGTTGATTGCAGTGGTTAGACTTCATATATAAATTGCATGCAAAAATTATTGGAAATGAAATGCCTTTGATCATAATTGCTCTCTAGAATCGGAAAAATTAATATTAATCCTTTTTTTTTAAATTTTTAGGGATTGGTTTAGTGGTGATGATTTGAGATTTAAGAGTATGTTTGTCTCTAAATCTCAAGTTTGAATTCACGAAATGCGATCAATTTTTTAGATGAGTTAGTTCATATATAGTTTCCCTCTAGTTTCAAATGGGTTCTATCGTAGTGGACGGTGGGTTATGGATCCTTGAGACAAATATTTAGTATAAAAACAATGTTTCGTCTGCTTTTTAAAAAAATTGAACTCTAGTGTAAAACGGTTTCATATGATAAAAATTTTATTTTAAAGACTATCTTATACAAAAAAAAATTTAAAAAAAAAATAGTACTCCGTCCGTCCAATAGGTGTTTTCACCTTTGGGATGACATAATTTTTAAGAAAAGTAGAGTTTTATGTAAAGTTATATTATTAAAATAATAAGATTAGTTGGATTGTGAGAATAAAGTTAAAGTAATAATTTTCATTTATAGGGTATGAAAACAATTGTGGGATGGACAAAAAAAAAAGTGTGAAAATAATTATGGGACGGGGGAAGTAATACTTATATCATATTTTTCCTAACTTCCACATACTTATTATAAAAATAATCCCTTCACTACTCATCATATGCAAATTCTCTTTTAAAAGGTAAAAAATTAAAGAAATAACAAGAAAAATATAGATTTAAAGTTATACTAATTAGAGATACATAATGTCATATACTTTTCTTGAGAATAAAGAGCTATGTCATATACTTTTCTTGAGAATAAAGAGCTAAGAATATTATTAAAAGTAGAGTTGTAAATGAATTAAATCGAATCGAATATCATAATTTTGTATTTGTATTTGAATAATAATTGAATCGAATTGAATACAAATCATAATATTTCGAATACAAATATTAAAATTCAAATACTAATACCGAATCGAACCAAAAGTATTTGATTAATTTACAGCTCTAGCTCGAGTGAGAGTTTATGAAATAAGTGCATATGGTATCTAGGTTATCATTTAAATGGGTTTACATCCTTAAAATAATAATAATTATTATTATTGGCCATAAATTTCTAGTGGTCTATAATCTTAAAATAATAATAATAATAATAATAATAATAATAATAATTATTATTATTATTATTATTATACTAACTATTGTTATTATATTATATATAAAAATATTTAATCGAATATTTACGAATATCGAATCGAGTACCATTATTTTGTATTCGTCTTTGATTAATAATCGAATAGAATATTTGTAATCGAACTAAAATCATAAAATTTCAAATACGAACAACGAATCAAACCAAAAATATTTAATTCGTTTACAACCCTAATTAAAACCATCTGAGAAATCAATACACGAGTATATAACATAATGTTCAAACGGAATTTTTAATTGTTTATATTAACATGAAAATAATAATTATAATAATTTGAAATTGATATTTTTGAACTCTTTTAAATTTAATGAAGAGCAAAAGGAATTTCAACATTCTTTTAATGAGGCTGAATTTAGAGAGCAAGTGAGGCAACTTCATGATATGACACCAAACTAATATTTGAATAATTGAGGAAAAAATTTCAAAGAAAAACTTAAGTATTATTTTCTATAATTATATATGCTTAGGAAAGATTTTGTCTACAATTGCATCAACATGAACTTCCATTGCTATAAAGCAAAATCTTGTGCTGGCTTCCATTAATTTTTTGGCCTCATTATTACCCTAAATAATTAAGGATTTTTTTTTATATAATTCGTTTTTTTTTGTTAAATTATTTCAATTCATGATTTTTTATTTTTGGAAATCTTTCTAGAATAGTAAAAATATATTATTTGCACGAATACTTTATAATATATGAACAATTTAAAGGATAATTTCACGACAAAAAACTAAGCGTAATAAATAGACAAGCTTAATGGTCTAAACTCTAAAATATGGGGAAAAAATTATGGAGAGAGGCACAAAATTGTTATTGTAGGATCATAAAATTAAAGGGCTATAAAACTTTTTTAAAGGTCTAATTTTCAAAGAAAAATAAATAAAGATTTTTTAATTTTACCACGTTCATTTCTTGAGATACGTAGAGGGGATTTCAAAATTGAAAAATTATTTCACAAATAAAATGGATATAGAATGTCCTTGATACCCTTATTCATATCCTACATTGGTCTAATAAAGGCACCAAGACTTGGCATTTCTTTAAATTGCAATATCCCATTTATTAACATGGCAAATTCTAATATGTACGGGGGTACCGTCTCTTGTATTTGAGCTATAACTTTAATATGATGATCTTATATATATTGAAAGCAAAATTATACACTAAATACAAGAGAATCAAAATTGCATTACATAGAAAGTACCCATATTGCACATTTCGTATTTCTTAATGCACACGTTGGGCCGTGATCCAAGATCGTGGGTGTCAAGGAAACTTTTCTTGCTAATTTCTTTCTATAACTGTTGTGACAGATGTCTGGTCAATTATGGTAATTATAATCTGGGTGGAAGTATGGGGTCAAGACACGTTCTTCTTATCCCCTCGTATAATCCAGTTGCTCTGATCATGCTCCTTACGCCCGCTATGATTCACCTTGTCTTCTGGTCTCCTAACGACTTTGCACATGATCCTAAGTCCTTCTCAGAATTTTTGTCCTTCTCTACAGACTCTCTGTCTGAAGGTACTTCTCCTCATGTTCGCTTGACACTTAGCGTGCCCTTAATCCATTTGGTTTATCTTTGTCTTGGGCCCTCTGGGCTTGGACCTTATTGGGTCTTCATGGTCTTGGGCCGACTCCAATATTCTTTATAATATTTATGCCACAAGAGTGCATTCTAAATTTATATTTTAATAACTTGGATTGTTTATTTAATATTTTTATTTGAATCTTTATTTTTATCAATTGTTAAACTTTGACTAATAATTTTTTTTCTATCACATGTGAGACGGTCAATATATATGGTTGACAAAAGATAATATGCATCAATTGCACACTTTCTCTATTTAGGAAGAGTGTAAATGAAGCTTGGCGATCGGCGGACGGTCGACCACCTTCAAGCGTCAAGACCACCTAGGCGGCACCTAGGCTGCGCCAAGGTTTTTTAATATATTTTTAATTATTTAAAAAAAAATACTAATATTAATTTTTTTCTAATAAAAATATACATTTCACAATAAATTGTAAACTTAAAACATAATTAATAGGTTAATACCCAAATGCATTTTTTACAAAATACAACAAGTTCATAATATACTAAAAACCATCATAAAATGACATTGTTCATCTTCTAAACAAACACAAAAATAATTAGATAATCCCTCCATCCCATGTCTTTCTTCAAAAAGACTAGGACACACATATCAAGGAAAGGTTGAAGTATGTGAGTGCGAAATTAAATAATAAAATATAAAAAGTATATTTTATTGACTTTTGTAAGTGTAAATTATTTCATTTTTAAGGTGTGAAGAAAGAGTTGGGACGTCCCGAAATGGAAAAAACAGGAAGAAAGAGTTGGGACGGAGGGAGTATTAATTACTTATTATCAGTTTATTACTTATTAGTTATTAGATATTACATTATTACTATATTAGTATTACTTTAATTATTAATTTATTAATTGTTTAAATTTAAAAATTAAAACTGACTAAACAGTACATAAGTAACATAACATAACTCAAAAAAACAAAAAACAAAAATCCGCCGTAACCCGCCAAATCCGCCATTTTCTTGGAGCCACCGAGGCCGCCTAGGCGCCGCCGAGAGTCCTGACCGCCTTTTTTCACAGCCGAGGCCTAGGCGTCGGCGGCCGCCATTTGCATTCATGCTATTTAAGCATCCTACACAAATTTGCAGACTAATAAAAAATATTAATTTGCGTGCACATTCACAAAATTATACATATATTTACATATGGATCACTATTTTATACATAAAACACATTTTTTTTAAAACGTGTCATCTCGTAGGACGCAAATTCCTACTTAAACGGAGAAAATATTATTTAATTTTACATTCACATACTCCTTGTTTCTTAATTCGTGTATTATCTCCGAATATAAAAATTTTTCCATATATATATATGCACAAACATAAATTTGAGTGCTTCCCTAAAATATATAGAGAAAAAGGTGAGTGACAAAACTTTTTATGCAGACATACAAGGCATTTCCACCAGGAAAACTTTTACCAACAACAACAATAAATAGCCACTCCCCAACAAACCAAGAAAAATGCCAAGAAAATGATTGTTATCACATGACCCCAATATTCAAATAATTTTAAAAAAAAAAAACCCAAAAAGAAAAAGTTTTCTTTTATTTTCATAAAAGAACTTTTCATGTAAGTCAGCATCCCCCTCTCCCTTTTCTCTCTCTCTCTCAATTTTGGCTCTGAAATCAGGAGGAGAAAGTTGTCACCAAAAAAAGGGGAAAAACTTCTACTCATAAAAAAATAAAAATTACACCATTAGAAGGCTGCAAATTCCATGCACATTTGTCTCTCCCCCCACAATTTTGACTTTATAATATAGCCAGAGGAGAGAGAAAGTAAAAGGAGAGAGAGAAGGTGTTGGTTCATCTTTAATTCCATGCCATGATTTGTGGTTTTCAGAGGAAATTTGAGATGGGAAGAATTGGAAGAGAATTGTGCCTTCTCATTGTCCTGTTTCTTTTACTGTTGGAAAATCCCTGTTTTGCAGATGGGAGTAGCAGATTTACCAGCGGTAAAAAGGGGTCGATATTTACCCTCAGTAATAAAAATGGGCCCAAAGGATCTGCGGGAAAGGGTGAAAATGGAGATGAAGTTTTTGGAGCTGAGAAGAGAAGAGTATACACAGGCCCAAATCCTCTACACAACAGATAAGTAGTTTGTAAATTAAATAAATAAATAAAAAAGGATGATCGAAATTATTTATATATATATATATATATTCTTGATTTTCTCATTCAAGAATTAATTAGATTTTATTTTATTTTGCTAGTTTTTCTTGAGGTTTTATCTTCATATGATCTGAGCTCCCAGCAATGATGTTTTTGTGCTTGGATTATTTTTTGTTGGTTTAATTGAGAAAAAAAAAAGGGATAAACTTTTTTAATTTTTTTATTTTATTTTACCCCACATGTATCATAATTCTGAATAATTAATGCCATTAATATTGTTGTTGATGTGATGAATAGGTGTGTTTTTATCTCCATGGCCATAGCATTAATTAATTTCGTTATGATGACATAAAGAAGGAATCTTACATAAATGTAGTTCTCATTTCAATGTTATTATCAAGTGCAATTTTTCAGTACTGGCTATTAATTATGAAATTAATTTTCCGTCCAAGAAAAAAAAATGCAAAATTTCAAGAATTTTTTATGCAAATAATAGAGAATTTTAAATATGATATACATAGTTTTTCCTGGCCACTCGGCCTCCTCACTTGAGTGAGTGATCGGGTTCGATTTTTTTTTAGGAACAAATAGGAGGAAGATATAAGGTTGGCTTGAAGATATAAATATATGGAGACTTGGTGAATTAATAACTAACGACTAGCATTTATCGATAAAAAAAGTGATATACATAATTTTCGCTAATAACAAATGAACAAGTCAATCAATTCTTGTTGGAAGAGTCGGTACCTAATTCGAGAAAATGTCATTTTAATTTGCCAAATTTTAATAAATGTGTCACTCGATCCCCTTGTTTTTTTTTTAATAATATATATATATATATATATATATATAATTTTTTCCTAGCACTTTTCACATTTGCATTTTATTCTTGAGAAAAGTTAAAAAAGAAAAAAACAATAAATTACATTTGAAGTACGAGTTTATACTTTTGTATGTACAAGTATACGATGATTAGTAATTATAAAAATGGTAGTGATTAATTAATAAGACACACGGGTGACTGACACGTGCATGTGTATTCTTTCTGTTCAAGAACTATTTTTACAGTAATCTTGAGCAAGCAAATCAAGAAAAATAAATATATGAGTTTTATTAATTTTTTTAGGTGTAAAAAAAATTCTTTTATAGGTGTGTGAAAGAAGAGTTGTAATGTTTAAATAAAGAAAATGTGAAAGTAACGGGCGGAATATTATATATATGTATATGTATATGTATATGTATATGTATATGTAAGTGTTACTGGAGCATGCGTGGAAGATGATATTGCCCCTATGGTTTAGCACATTGAGAAAGAAACAAGAGCACTCATGCATACAAAGAAATATCATTTACTTTTTTAAAAAAAATCATGACCCACCTCCCCCCTCTATCCCTTTCGGCCATAAATGAGTAGGGTAATAATAAAAATGTTTTGATTTTTAACCCTTTCAAATATTTTTAAATTTTATTTAAATAATCGTGTGCTTATATATTTTGAGGATATATATATATATATATATAGTGTAGAGTTGATTTTACTGAATCTTACAACATATTAAATTGTGTGAATAAATGATTGAAGATGAGGCCAGTTGTTTGTTTGTTTGTTATTTTACAGCTAGCTATATATAGTAAATCCACAAGTGTGTCCAAACAAAAATCTAATTTAACCAATTAAACTCTCTTGCTATATTTGATTCCGCAGGTTATTCGGGTGTAAGAGTCGATATATATTCAGGTATTGTGTGAAAATAGTTTATGATAAATTTATTATAAAATATTTTCATATAAAATTTTGTGTATATATATATGAGAGGGGGGAATATAATGTTAGTTTTGATTGTAATTGTATAAAATTCACAATCTCGATACATGGGATAGTTAATATCAAGAATCATCATATAGTTTAGGTCGTGATTAGTTTTAATCATGTATGTTGTTTGTTTGTTTTTTTTCAATTTTGGTCAATAGGTGTAATTTTTGGTATTATTTTATGTTCAATTTTAATTAGTCCTTGATATTAAAAAAATGACACCAAAAGTAAAATAATTCCCGTACTCTAAAAATTCGAGCTTACAGAGTTATATATTTAATTTTTTAAATACTCTTCGTAACCATGGACTGAATTCTCAACTTTTGTTTTTGTGAAAGAGGCCCAATGAATGTACTTTCTCCATTCCAGAACTTTCACACTTGTCTCATTTGGACGTCTCAATTTTATTTTCACATATTTAAAAAAGAATCTTTTTACACTCAGAACATTAATAAAATACACTGTATTATTTAATTTTACACTCAGAATCTTAATAAATATATTTATGTTATTTAATTTTACACTCAGAATCTTAATAAATATATTTATTGTTTGGTTCAAGTACTCATGACAATTATGAAAATAGTCCTGAGATGGGTCCGCTCCACCTAAATATCAGAACTTGTAGAGAGACGTGGAATCGATTCACTAATTTAACTTCATCAGTTGGACGATCTTTTGCTGGGAAAACACACGTATAATGTTGTTCTAGTTTGAAATTAACATTAATTTTCTTGTGACATTGATCGATTGGGGGTATTCACCATATATAATCTCATATAAGTCATAAGTGGCTGCCAAATTGATTGTTTATTAATATTATAAAAAAGAAAAGGATTGTGCATCATCTAGAGCTCATGCTGCCGTCATACATAATCCCAAAATTACCGAAGTACTTTTATCTTCGATTTAAATAAAGCTTATCATTTGATGATATCAACATTGCTGCTTAAATATTACTCCATTCGTTCCGGAGGGCAAACGGACGGAAGAAAAAAAAATAGAGTATGTGAGTATGAAGTTAATTAATAAAATATAAAAAATGTATTTTATTAATTTTTATGAGTGTAAATTATGTCCTTTTTAAGGTAGAAAAAAGGAGTTGAGACGTCCCAAAATAGAAAAAGGGGAAAAAAGAGTTGGGACAGAGGGAATAGTATTTTTCTTTTTTAATCGCTAAGGGTATGTTTGGTTCGTAAGATAAAAGTATCTATCCGTAAAAAATATGCATGATTTTGACGGATAGATACTTTTATCTTACGAACCAAATGAGCCCTAAGTGTTAGTTATTATTATTATTATTATTATTATTATTATTATTATTATTATTATAACCTCAAATTAATTTAAAAATATTTTGCATAAGCTCTATTTGTACTCTCGAATAACGTCAATGTATAGCTAGTTGCCAGTCCACACACAAACCAAATCCTCCCTTCGAAAGGTTAAATGAGGTGAACTGAATATATTATCATTTGATTTACTTACACAGTTACACCATATAATGTAAATTTATATTACAGGTGTCATTTGATTCGTTAGATGAGTTAAGATAAATTAAATTATCTTATTTAATTTGATGTTTAGTTTAATAAATAAAAGTCTAAAATTAATAAAAAGTCCAAAATTAAAATTCAATTATCTTATGAATGGAAGATAATATTATCTTAGGAAAGATATATGATAATAATCAATTGTGTTTATCTTTACTAAAACACTCTTTTTATATTGAAAAGGAGAACCATAATTCACTTTTTTTTTTTTATGAAATAGAGGCAAAACTATCAATTGTATATTTTTTTATTATTAATCCTACAATCCAAACATTCAAAATAAAATTATCTTATACTCCCCCGTCCACCAAATATATGCACATTTTTTTGCACTGTGGTTTGATGCAAATGTTGGAAGATATTTTGGGGTATTGTGAAGTCTGTTTATGAATAAAGTGAATATTCACTTTATTCATAAATTAACCTCACAATGCCCCCAAAATATAATTCGACATATTGCATTAAATCACGTGCAAAAAAAATGTGCATATATTTGGTGTGGAGAGAGAGTATTACTAATTATCTTAATCCATCAATCTAAATATACTATTTAACTCATAAATAAAAATCTCTAAATTATAATCTTGCCTAATTTATCTTGTCCACTGAACGAAACGAGTCCTAAGTGATCTCTATTTGATAGTCGACTAAGGGGGGTGTATTCGTTTAAGATTTCGTGGGATTTTAAAGGACTTTTTTCTTATAAAAAAGTCTGTTGGTATTCAATCAGGATTTTAAAGGATTTAAAAATAATCAATTGGTATTCAATCAGGATTTTAAAAGACTTAAAAACAATCCACTGGTATTCAATCAGGATTTTAAAAGACTTAAAAACAATCCACTGGTATTAAAAAATATAAGGATTTTAAAGGATTGTTGGGTTTGATGGATTTTGATGGATTCTTTAGTGTATTTTATAAATACCAACAATCCCATCAAAACCTCTAGGATTTCGGTGGACTTTTTTAATTAATGACTTTATTTATCCCCAAATTGATTTATATATAATTATTTATTTTTAAGACCTAAAATAGTTTTAACCTTATAATTTCATCTCTACATTTATAACATCAACGATAAAATAATTACAGTGACGAAGAGTAATATAATATTATATATACATATATACTAGAATAAATAAAAATAATGAATAATTAATCATTAAATAGTATTAAAAAACGATATTGTTCATCCTAACTTATATACAAGATAAATCTTTATTTTTATATAGTATTATTATAATACTAATATTATATATTACATATGTCATTAGGTAATATTTTTATATTGATAATATTTTTTTAACGGTATTTGAGTTTTGTTATATTTTACTTTGGTTGCTTTGATTATTCAATTTCGATACTTTTTTATATTGATAATATTAGCATGTGCAGCTCTACATAACTTTATTCGCAAAGAATGTCATTCTGATGAATTTCCAATTGAATCGGTGGACGAACCTTCATCTTCAACATTACCAGTTAATGAAGACCGTGATTTTGAGCCTATCATTCAAACTCAAGAGCAAGAACGACATGACGCTAATGTTTGGAGGACTAGTATAGCTATGAATATGTGGAGTAATGCTATTTAAAAGGACATGATATTATGATTTTTTTTGTCTTTAACTTTTTCTTTTTTTTTAAAATTTGAAGGTATGAAAATTTTTGAATTTTTATTGTATGTCACAAATCCATGAAATTCTGCAAAGTCTACAAAGTCCTATAGAATCCATTAAAATCCTTATTTTAAAAGTCTTACAAAATCTTGCAAAATCTTAAAAGTCACCAAAATCCTACAAAATCTTTAAAATCTGCAGAATTTTTTTCAGCTAAAAAAGTCTTTTAAAATCCTAATCCAATACACCACCCTAAGTCTCAAAGCGAGTTCGCCTTAAACCGAGCCAAAGACTAACACGACAAACATGGAAAACCTTGGCTAAAGGTATTATTTAATGCTTTGTGAATTTCTTGTAAATCAATTTTATCGTGTAATTTAAAATATAATTTATCATTTTCATTCTCGATCATTGTTATAAAATTATTTTAAAATAAAATAATTAATATTATTAAATAAATATAAACAAATTTTACAATAAAATTCATCATAATTTTCCCATAGTGATAAAAACTTTTTGTTTCTTTTACATTCTAAAAATATTTCCCCCGCTCGTAGGGCGTTGAAGCATGTCTAATAGAACTGTACATGCCTTCACCTTTAAGGCAAAGAGATTAGGGTGACCCATACCTTTTTTGGCTACCTTCCCTTTTAGGACAAATTGCACTTTTTAATGTGGAACCTGAATTAAATGTTTCATATATAATACTCCATCTGTTCCACTGAAATTTACATATTTTTTTTTATTTGGATGTCTCACACAAATTTGCACACTACTAAAAAAATAAAATATTGATTTACGTACACACTCACAAATCTATACACATATTTACCCATATGTCACTAATTTATATATAAAATATTTTTTTTTTTTAAAAATATGTCATCCCGTAAAACTTAAATTCCTATGTAATGGAGAGAGTACTAGTTAATTATAGTTTTTATATTGAGCACTAACCAATTCACCATTACTTAGGAGTATCTATCTTTTACACATAAAATTTGAACGGAGATTTTCTTCATTAAATATCTCTATAAGTTTATTAACAAATTAGTGTCATAGTACTCCTCCACAAACTCGAAATTTTAAATAAAATATACTTTCTATGTTGATAAACACTTTGCATGTTTTTTTTTTTGTCTGCCCCACAATACTTTGTACACTCTATAAATAAAAATAATTACTTTAAGTTTATTATCATAATATTCACATATTTATACAAAATATCAGTACTTTTATATTCAATCCAACAAATTTAATTATTCTAATAATACTATAATTTTACACATCACCCCAATACTCTATTTTTTACACTTATCTTAAAAAGTGGGCAAATTTTTTTAAATAAAGATCTTCTCAAACTGACTTATCAAAATAGAGATAAAGGTGGATGTTTTATCAAAATAAATCCAGTAGGTACTCTGAGTATCGACTGGTGATGTGGCGACAATTGACATAAATTCAGTGAGGTGGTGACGCTTTGGCTCCTATTCTTACATGGATTTTTTTTCTTCTTGAAAGTTGGAGGAACATAACATACTTGCGCTAAACAAATTCTCATGAACTTGCTTTCTTTTTCGTCCATGAAAATTTGTCTATACTTACACTTCACTTTGTCTTGTCCCATCTGCATCAAAATTTGTACCATATATTTACATACAGAAAACACCCTTAGTAGAGAGAAAGAGGCTTGATGAGGAAGGATTTGTGGGATGAAAACATGACAAATATAAATAGAAGTCGGTTTGCAGGGTTAGAGTGTGAGTTATGTATAACTAAACTGAATAGTGGGTCATGAAATGGAGTTTATAGTGAGAATGAGTCAAAACATAAAAAAATTACGATATAATTAAATTTGAATAAATGATCATGGAAATGGGCAGTGTGTGTGTATATATATATATATGTTGGTTATTGAGGATTGCAATAAATTCAAGTAGAATAAATATCAACTACTTAATTTTTGGTGGGTTTATTGTGAGAGAGAGGAAAAGCTATCCCACAAAAACAGAAGCAACCTTACCCGTCGTTATTCTAGGTATTGATTGATTTTATTTTGATAAAACTCCCACTTTTCTCTTTATTTTGATAATTCAATTTGAGAAAGTCTTTATTTAAATAAATTTGCCTAAAAAGTGTGAAAACTTTTCAGAAATGGAGGGAATGATTCTTTTCATACATACAACCATCTAAACTCACACTAAATTATTTGCTCATTTATCTCCTCCCAAAAAGAAAAGTTTAGAATCAAGCTCATAAATTACAAGCAACAAAATTAACACATTTCTATAAATTCGAACTTTTAGATCATATATCTTTGGTGATTTTCCAGCTCCCATCATTTGTTTTCCGTCAACTTGAATAATGAATATGATTGATAAAGCCCTATAACGTTTTCTTTTGTAGGGTCAATTCAAAAGAGGTACATTTTGCAATTTAGTTTCGTATGGATTTTTCATGCGACACAAGAAGCATCGAAAGGTCAGAATCTGTATCCTCATTATATGATAATTCAAAGATTGGATACGACTTCACTGGATAAGAAATCAAAACTCCCATAAATTATTATAACTCCACTTGAGAAAATGACAAACAAAAAAAATTGGAGTCATTTATTACCTTTATTTAGATATATCATCGAATAACATATAACTATTAACTTTTCAAAAAAAAAAAAAAAAAACGTCGGGTGTGTAAATATATACTACCTCCATCCAACAAAAATTTGCATACTTTCATTTTTAGTTTGTCCGACAAAAATTTGCATACTCCCAAAATAGAAATATTCCTTTAAATCTCCACCTTTAAAATCTTTAACTCACAATCTCCACCATACACATTCTACTCATTACACTTTTTTTAAAAGATGTGCCCCCAAAAGTACTGCAAACTTTTGGGGGACAGAGGTAGTATGTAATACTCCATCCGTCCCACATTATTTTCACACTCTATAAATAAAAACTACTCCCTCCGTCCCGTAGAAATTTGCACCCTACGGAAAGGCACATTTTTTAAGGAAAATGTGTTTTATATATAAAGTAGTGGCATATGGGTAAATATGTGTAAACTGTAAAGGTTTGTGAGTGTGCACGTAAATCAATTTTTTTTTTTTTTAATAGTGTGCAAATTTGTGTGGGACATCCAAATAAGGAAAGTGTGCAAATTCCTGTGGGACAGAAGAAGTATTACTTTAACTTTATCCTTAAAATATTCACATATTTACACATAATGTCATTACTTTTACATTCAATCTTACTAATCTTATTATTTTAATAGGATTAGTCTTGTATGCACCAGTTACACGGTGCAACTCAAGTTCATTTTTAAAAAGTTAAACAGTTTATTACTGAAAGATACACTTTTCAGTAATAAATTGTTTAACTTTTCAGTTATAAACTGTTTAACTTGTTAAAAATGAACTAGAGTTGCACCGTATAACTGGTGCACAGGAAACTTACTCATTTTAATAATATAACTTTATACATCACCCCACTTTTCTTAAAAACTGTGTCATCCCAAAGATAAAAACATCTCTGAAACGGAGGAAATAGTATTATTGATTAATATAATAATATCGATTTCATATTATGTATAAGTTTCATGGAAACTGACTGTATAAAAAATATTAGGATGTTAATATATTACACTCGAAGAATATAAGATTTTTTTTCTACAATGAATTGTTGAATTTTTTAATATATATATTTAATATTTGTCCGACTCAAGTAAGTCATGCATCATAAACAAAATTCAAGTAATTAAACTTAGACTTGCTCAAAACTCAAATCATAAACTTCCAACTTCTACTCTCTCTCTCTCTCATAGAATTTTTGTACATTTTTCTTATTTAAACGTCCCACACAAATTTGCACACTATTAAAAAAAAAATTAATTTGCATGCACACAAACTTATACACATATTTAATCATATACTACTCCCTCCATCCCGATATAAGTTGTTCGTTGCTTTTGGGCACACGAATTAAGGTAAAAGTGAAAAAATATAAATGATGTGATGGAAAAAGTGAAAAAGTATAAGTGATGTGATGGAAAAAAGTGAAAAAGTAATAAAAATAGTATAAAGAGTATTAAAAATAACAATAAAAAAATGAATAGTAATTTCCAAAAAAAAGGTAAAAAAACAATGAACAACATACAGAAGGATGAACGAAAATGACAACATGAGCAACTTATAATGGGACAGAGGAAGTACTACTTTATATATAAAATTAATTTTCATTAAAAAATATATCACCCTGTAGAATACAAATTCTTACTAGACGGAGATAATATCTCAAAATATATGTTGGATTGCAATTTTGTGTTGTATAGCATTATCTAATACACTATAGTTACACGATGAAAAATTCTTACGGGTATTTTTGTTTTGGGATTTAAGGGGTCGTAGCAAGTCATGACTTTGAAATCCTGAGATGTGAAAACCTTGATGAATAGTAAAAGTGTGTGTTTATTTTGGAATTTTAGTAGGATAGGATGTTACTTTATATCAAATCAAAGTGTGATAATAATTGATTGTATAGGTAAATAATAGGTATTTTATGAGTGTTGTGTTGGAAAAAGTAATAATAGGTTTAATAGGTATTTTTAGGTGTGAATTGAGTTTGGGATGTGAAATCCGGATGTTACATCCCAAACTTGTGTAGAGCGTGATCGCAAAGTCCTACGTCCATCCGTGCTAGTCCCAAAACAAACATACCCTACATGACATGGTACTATACAGCACCAGATCCAAATCCTGTAAGTAAAGGGAAATACTACAAATTCTTTTAAATCAATTTTCTCATTTTATATTTATTTTAAAGAGTATGGAGAGTGGATGAGTTATGAGTTGGAAGAATCAGTAAAAGGACCACTGGGTAAAACAGCAACATAAATGCCTGTTTGCCACACAGCAGTGGTGCTATGTAGGTGGTACGTATATCAATAAACTGACTCTTGATAAACGACACTACAACACTTAAAGGCCTCCTGAACAACAGGGCCCCAAATACTAACATAGGCCAAAAGAAATTTAATAAGAGATTTGATAGCTCAAATGGATCCATTTTCAGATAGAAAACTCATAAATCAGCACTTGAATCAATTACCAACAAATATATACACATATATTTTTTTATTTCACAGTACAAATACTTCATTCGCTCGAGAAATTACCATTTTACCTTAGGCGAAGACGAGCACGTGCCACAAGGCATCGGTTTCATCGAGTCACGAGAAGATGCTTCGAACCTGTCAATGGCGAAATATGGATCAGAATCGAAGTGGTTAATGAAGGACAATGATAAGAAGCAAATCATTCAAATGAAACAGCCAAGCTTCTGGAAGAGTTGTAAAATTCAAGAAAAGGGATTGTAACTACACTGAACTCGAGTTAAAACAGCAGTGAGGTAAAATAAGTAATAAGCATCCATGTCAGTGTAGAAGTGAAGTACCTTGTGCAGGATGATCAGAAGAATACATTATGAAGGGAAGAAGGGAACCAAGTACACATTGAAATATTTAGTAATAAAAATAGAAATTTTTATTGAGAAAACGAAGTTAAAATTAGGAACTTTTTTTCAACTTTTCGAAATATAAGGCTTTGGTACAATGCAGTGAGAAGAAACATCTTGTACAAAGGCATGCAAGCATATGCAACTCCTTCAAACTACCAGAGAGCATAAAAACATATATGAACTGCGCAAGGTACAAGATGAGACATACATACCTTCAGATTATTCAATTTTCGTCATGTACCAAGGAATATTAAAGCTTAGATGCATTAGCCAAGACTTTACTCAAGGCAATTGCAGCTTTAGAACCAGAAGATCGGCCCAAATGTTTACAAATATAATCTCCAGCCAACATAAGTTTTCTAAGATCCACGTTTGTTTTCACTCCCAGACCATTAAGCATATAAACGACATCCTCGGTAGCAACATTCCCAGAAGCACCTTTGGCATAGGGACAGCCACCAAGACCTGATATAGAGGAGTCTACTATACTGATACCCATCTGTAAGAAATGAAAAGAAAATGAATAAATGTGATATAAAACAAAATCAACACCTGTAACTAAAAACTCCTGCAGGTTTGAGATAAAACGTCCCAATCTTATTTCGATCTTTTATTCGGTAATAATGCAAAGAACAAATTAGGTGCCTCAGTGTATCAATGGGACTTTAGGTATAGGTAAGTGAACTGGATTCTAACTTAAACACCGGATTTTCCCAAGAAGAGTTAGGATGGGGGTTGAGGGAGAAATTAGTGTTAGTAGAATAGTTCATCGGCTAATTTATGCATGAAGCAATAACATTTGATTTCCCCTACAAAAATAGCAACTTTCTGTTGCTAAAATAACGTCTTTCGAGTCATTTCCAACCAAAACGTTTGACAATTTGCATGTTCGGTTCATAGATCTATATCAGTATCAACCGCATCTGGAGATACGGATGTCACTGGCATAACAAAATAAAGCAAGATAGTCTCCATCCACATAATTTGATAATATATAACATCCCCAAGAAAATCTACAACATTTCATGCTTAGGTTTTAAACATCCAAACTCCAGTTAAGTCAAAGCAGCACGGAGAGAGGATTTCTTAAGGCACTTATTTCTCAGTGAATTTCACTAATTTAAAATTCATAAACCCTGCAAATTCTAAGGGAGTCATGCATTAGGGTTTTTGCTGGAAGACTGCATTTTAGGCGTTTAGCTGATTTCCCGATCCCATATATACTCGAGTCACGTCTTTACCAGGGAGTAACGTCACGGCTTCATAAGTAACAATGCAACTACTGTATATTCATATATAAATGACAACAGATGAACTCCGAACATAGGCATGATACTGAATCATCACCTTCCCAGATATCTTGGGGATAAGACATAGATTTCCATTAATTATTCAAGCAAAAAAAATTAAAAAACTTAAGTTTGTTTGATCACTTTTCACATATTGAAATCAGGGGAAAAAAGAAAACAAGAAGTCCGCAGAAGAAATTAATCAAATGAATCCCAACTAAAGAACAAACCCCTTAAGAGAATAAGAGGTGAAATAGAAAAAAAAATTCTTAAGATGAAAACACCCAGCTAGGGAAGACAGCTCACTTGGAGTGATAAAAGAATGTTTGAAAGGGCTTGCCCGTAAGTGTCGTGAAAATGCACAGCAAGTTTCTCTATGGGAACAACATCAAGAACAGCTTCAAGCATTGGAATGACAGTACCTACAACGAACCAGAGACACAGAAACTCAAAGACATTCACATACATAGGAAAAATTAAAGTTAAAGCTGCCAGCGAAGATAAGTAGATAACAATAGATGAACTTGTAGAAAATATGCGACATACTCTTCCTATATGTCCAATTCTGCACATCAATGTTAGAAATAAGGTCGCTTTTCTATGTATACGATTATTTTATGATGAAATCATGTTATATTAACCAGTACATAAGCTGCTGAACGCTTCACAGGTGTGGCTTTGTAAAACAAAAAACAGTGTCCCGTGGACTATAAGCAGTTGGACTCTATGAAGAAGCAATACCAGGAGTGCCGACTCCAATTGTATCACCAAGGGATATTTCAGCACATCCCATATTTAAAAGTTCTTCAGCCACGTATGCTACTTTTGATGGAGGTACAGCTCCTTCCACTGGGCAACCCACAACACATGATATGTACCTGACAACATCAAGAACCAAGTTTCAAAGATAGGAAACCAGCTTTTCTTGTGTTCCAAGAACCTAAAAGAAAAACCAGCTTTTCTTGTGTTCCAAGAACCTAAAAGAACAACTCCCTCCGTTCCAAGACTACTTTCACACTTCCCTTTTTGACTATTCCAACATTACTTTCACATCTTAAAAAAGAAAATAACTCACTCACAAAAGTCAATATTAAAGTATTCTTTTATATTCAACTCTCTTACACTAAATCTCATTTTCTTAATATGTGTACCACTTCACCTGAGAAAGTAATTCTGGGATGGAGGGAGTACAAATTAAATAAAGATATGCAAATGAACTAAAAGTGATTCAATAATTCCCAAATTCAATCTTACTACAGTTTAGCACCTCAATAACTGGCGAAGTCTAACTAATGCTAACAGCAAATCATTTTCTAATTGCAATTACACCGTAAGAAAAAGTTTTGGGCAGATGCCAGAAGGCAATTTCTGTATCAGGAAAAGGAAGGGGGGAAAAGGATCTGCAATACACTTAAACAAGATTTGGACACATGTTTCCCAATCAAAAGGAACTATTAACATTGGCGGTAGCTAACTGAAAATACACCTAAATAACTCTGCCACCTTAAACATTTATCAAATCAACTAGCATAATTTCTTATGTAATCTGTTCGGGGACATTTTACTCTGATATCATTCATTAAAATATTACCCATCTGTGTGTGTGGTAAATTGGGTGTGTGGGGCAGGGTAAGGAGGGAATTGAAGGAGAGCAGGGTGTAATTGACCATTTACAAGATCCTAATGAACAGATGTTTTACAAATGGCAACTATCTTCTAAAACCAGTTGAGACCAAAACTATTAGAAACCAGTATCTAGAACACATCTCTTAGATGGTAAACATACCATCTTGGATGGTCATTTACAAATAAATCAGTTATTAAGTTTACCTATAGATGAACCTACTAACCCAGGCATATGCTACTTTTCTCGCATGCTATGAGGTCAGACAAACAACAAAGAATTACCCCTATAATTTGGGGAAATTCTTGAAGAATGCCTAAAAAGGTCATTTCATGTTGGGATCACTTCCAGAGAACGATGATAATTTATTCAGATAGAAAATAAATACATAGTGAAAAATAATTATCAAAACATCTAAAGAACTAATAAAAGCATGTTGTGTCATTTCACTTGCAAGCCTCTGTGACCATAAAGCACCACATATAAGTTTTTGAGACCCATAATCAATTTCGCAGATATCAGAAAGGAAGTCACTGTTCAGATAATAGAGAGGTCTTACATTGTTAGCAGATAAAGATCTTATTGTAAATCAGAAGTTAACTTTACAAGTTAAAATGCAAATAGCACAATACAACATGGCACCATGGCATACCCACGAACTGGAATTGAGTGGCTTTTAGCAGCAAGGGCGACCTCACGGTGCCGAGCAAGACTCTCTTGAATGCTGCAATTTATATTTGACCTGGAAAAGGATTCAGAAGCTGCAGCAAAGACAGCTACTTCCTTTGCTCCAGCCGCCACAGCAGCCTCAAAACCCTGGAAAAACAGTCATATATGATAACAAAGAGTTACATAAATTGAGTGGATGTCGGATGTTAATATCAATAGAGACAGCATCTTACTTTTAGATTTGGAGTCAAAACTGGAAGTATAGAATGCTCAATGCCCTGAATGGCTGACATTACATCCTTCGCATCAGCTAGCTGCAGTTATACTTAATCATAAACTCTAACTGAAAATAGTACTCCAAAATCCATGAAACTTAAATAACCTAATTATTAAATTATTCCAGTAACACTACAAGTACATTAAGTAATCCATACCAAACGACTTAGTGTCATTCAAACAATTTGTTCAACATGAAATATGTGTGTAGTGTATGGTAGTTCAGAAGAAACTAGTATCTCGAGCATAGTTTAATTGATTATCCCAATTTTACCTGAGGTACCCATTTTGGGGAGACAAAACTAGTAGCCTCAACAACAGGGAGTCCAGAAGAAACTAACATCTTTATTAGTTCCACTTTCACAGCCGTTGGTACAATCTCTTTCTCATTTTGCAATCCATCTCTAGGACCAACTTCCACTATCTTCACGAATTTAGGAAGCGAACCCAATAACTACACGAAGAAAATCACTATTTGTGACGCCAATATTGTTAAAAGAAAACAAGGAAAAATAACAATTTGAAAAAATAATTAATTTTAATGTTTGAACTGCATACACATGAAGATGGTCTAGGACATTAGTGTTAACACCTTACAAGAAAAACATCAAAGCATTTACCCCAGGGTCGCTTACATACATAGCAGGCTCTAAAATTCGAAGTCTGCTTATAACTTTAGTACTTCTTGTAAGAAACTGAAAAGCAATCCCAAGAATGCTTTCTCTTGAGATAAGATGAAATGATACATGGACTGCTATACATGCTCAGAAAGATACAGATTCCAGCAGTAAGTTAAGGTAACCCTATCAAAATTCTAGGCTAAATCATTTGCTTTTATGTGGAACACTTATCCATCCATTGCCAAATGACCAGGCAGGATACCTTGTGTTTTACATTCGTTGTATGATTGTGGGAGCTGTAGTGACGATTTAGTGTACGCGAAGTGCTAAGTCCAACGAATTCAGGTTCTCGGTTGTAGAGAAAACTGAATGAGGAGCTCAATGTTTTACAGTTTGATAGAGATGTTTCTTTTCCATCGCCCTTGCTACATAGGAAACATTTCTCGTCACAGATAACAAAGAATAATATGTGCTCTTACAACTTGATTAACAGATAAAAGCAAATAAGAACGAATCAACATGTTATCACAAGTAACAGACAAGCATAAACAAGCGAACATGCAATCTAACTCCACAAAACGAATTTACAGCACCCAATTGAAGAAAAAGAACCCTAACTTCATCAATCATAGTAATCACACCATCAACATGACTATAAACTCCAAAAATCCTATGTCCATTAACACGAGCAACACATTGACTTACATAGCATGTTTGGAGAAGCTCTGTCCATCTCCTCCATTGCTGGTAACTTTACCCTCCATTTCCTCCCAAAGAGGAAAGCATGCACAATAGTTTCTGATCTGAATACACCTCAACCTCGAGACTTTGTTTATACACTCCGGCAACAACATTAATTTGACGGAAACTCCAAAACTTACCAAAGTTAGAAAAGCTACAAACCACTGAGGCACCAAAACACAGAAACGTACTCAAACTAAGACAAGCGACGAACCACTGAAAGGCAACAAGAATTACACCAAATCGTGAGACAAACAAAAAAAAAACTCAATACAAGTAATCCAAAATCAAGCAAAAATCCACAGAATCGTGAAAAATAAGAAAATCGATTACCTCAAAAAACGAAATTCATGGCAAGAGCTCGAGGTTTTTTTTCCAAAAAAAATTTGGACCATTTCTCGATTTATGCGTGTCATCCTTGCGCAGGGGCCATGCTAATCTTCTCTGTATCGTTCCAATTTTATCGGATGTCCCCGAAGGGACGACCTGTCATGGAAGCCATCTATTGATAAACATCATACGAAATTTCTCAGCTATCGATGTGGGATATAGGGTGATGAGTTATAGATACGGGCCTGGGCCGTCTATGCCGTGGGTAGTTAGTAGTTACACCAAAACTGGGCCGGGCCACTTTTGGGCTGATGCCAAGTTCTAAATAATAGTACTTCTAATTCCTTTATGAAAAATCAATTTATTTTGTTTTCATTTTTTTAAAAAATAGAATCAATTATATCTTTCTATTTACTCACATTGCATTAAAATCAAACTAAAAAAACACCTATAACTAACAATTGCATTGTGTAAAGGGAGGAATGCAATGCCCACACATATGACTAATGAGTATAAAATAATAGTACAAGAACAACAGAGTATTAAAGTGAGTGTTAATTAGTCGAGAATAAAGGTTGCAAGATTCTAGACGTAAAATAAAATAATTAACTATAAATACGAATTACAATGTAAATGTAGAGTAACTCTTAATAGTAATTAACGAAAAAAATCTCTAGTTAATAAAATAATCTGGTCATTTTTAAGCAAAATTTGTTGTATGCACCAATTCAAGTACATTTCCAAAAAGTCATTCCTATATTCATTAAAAAATTACTCTTTTTTTCATTTAAGAAACCATTCCTTAATAATCATAGCCGTACAATTTTTAAAAATATGCTTGAGTTATATGATACACGGTGCATTAGAGACTTACTCAGCAAAAGCATCGTACAATTCAATCGTATACATTTTATCACTGAAAATTTATAATTTCAACAAAAACTAATTAGTTATGAAAAGAAGTTGAGGTCAAGTTTAGGAGGGAAAAAGAACAAGTGAACATATAAACTTCGATTTGTCTCATTACTATCAATCAGTTCACTGTTTTAAGTAAAGTTCAAAACAATTTTTTTTCGGACAAAATAAGGTCTTCCATCATGATTACAATCTTAAAATCACATTTCAAATTGAACTGATATCTCTAAGTTTTGAAAAATTTAACTCCAACAAAGATTGATGTATTCTCTAGTCCTCTATGCAAATATGAGATGTCGAATTTGGCATCTAAAGAGAGGAATAAATCGGAAAACCAGGCAAGGTAGCCCCAGCCTCGACGATAAAAAGATTGCCCGATACATATCTAGACAAGTCGTGAATCAAGTAGCGCACAACTGATGTCAATGCTGGATTCGATTCCCCATAGGTTCTTAAAGGGACCGTTTTTATAGCCACCGTTTTGAGCCAATCTTTCTCGACAAGAGTTTCCGTTATCTCGGACTTAAAAAGTCCGGGAGATATAGAGTTCACTCTTATATTGTACGCCCCTAACTCCAGAGCCATCATCTGTATGTAAATGTGCATTAATAGATGAACTAAACATTAAATATTCAACTTTTCATAACCATTATTGCAACTAAAATCATGTAACAAATTCATTAAATCTTGAAAACACTGGAAATTAGCAAGGGAAGAAAGTTTACAACAAAGAAACTATAACTTGATATTGAACATAACAGAATTAACAATCTGTTAGTAGATGGATATTACCGTTTAAATTCTCAAAATTAAACTCATCAATTAAATATTTATTATAATTAGTTTAAAACTAATTAATTATTTCTCCAACTCTAAAGGAGATTTATTCCAAACAAGCAATCTATGGGAAGCATATAATATATTGACCATGACTGATTAAGCCCCTGGAATTATTACATAAACCCAATTTATACCACATACGAGTGTATTAAGTAATTTTCCGAGTGTTAATAGTCACGACATAAAAAAGGGCATTTGCATATTGATTCAAAATATTTGCACAGAAACATAATTTTTTATTTACACAGAATCAATTTATAATTAGTATCGTTTTTCTAAATCATTTTGTAATTTTTTCTAAAAAAAAAATACCTTGGTTATGGTGTTCACCGCAGTTTTTGAAGCAGCATAAACGAGAGCTCCAGGCAGGTGCCCCCTATCAAGACCTGCAATCGACGAGATATTGATGACGGATCCACCGTGCTTTGCATCGCGCATTCGCCTGCAAACGTATTTCGATACCATCCATGTTCCTTTCAAATTTGTGCGGATGATGTCGTCCCATTCCTTTTCCGTCAAGTCCAAGGGAGAATGCACACTGCCTATTGTAAGCCAGTCATTAACAATTAGGCATTTCCCAAAATTCCATAGCATATGTATGACTGATTAATTTGGTTTATGCTCCAGGGACAATGATATCTATGTACCGTACAATTCAAAATATGGACTACTTTCAAAAAAAAATTTATTTGGACGTTTTAATTCTGCTTCACGCATCTAAAAAATAATTTTTTTACACTCACAAAATTAATAAAATACAAACTTTTAATTTATTATTTAATTTTACACGAATTTTTTTACACTCACAAAATTAATAAAATACAAACTTTTCATTTATTATTTAATTTTACACTCACGTACGCATTTTTCATTGATTCGCATGCCCAGAACAACTTATAAAAGTAAAACTAACTTAAGGAGCGCTTGTTTCAAATTCTTCAATGGTAATGGGAATGAAATTTCATTTTCCTTATTTACCCTTACATATGTTGAATGAGAATTTATGTTCATATTGATTACATCATTAATGTTGTGCTTCAATTTTGAAAAAATTGACAAAAAAAGAATGTTTTTTTGGTTGTGGTACGGGGGAATTGATTGAGGAGGATGATTATAAGGTGAGATGAAGATAGTCAAATGGGGTTGATGATTACCTTATTTAGGAAAAAAAATAATAATATGTAATTCATTTATTCTCATTACATATAATAATTATTATGTGTATATCTCATTATCATTGAAGAATTTTTTTACCAAGCGCTCCCTCAGTGTTGTTTGAAAAAATACAATTAAATTGCAACGTATATCAATACAATTAAGTACTGTGGATCAGACCAAGATGCTTGATTATGAGGAATAATTGAATTTTGAGGAAACCACATTAATTCACATCGAACCTCCCCAGAATTTTCCTATTATTATTATAATTATTAACAACTAGATTAACTAATATTCCTCATAAATAAACATAATAAAATAATTTTGAAATTTTCATCAAGGAACAATTCTACTGAACAGGCTTCCTCTTAAAATTTAAGCATAATAATTTTCTTTTTATCCAATTTCAATTCCTTGAAATTAAAAAGTAATTTGAGATACCTCTGGTGCCGGCATTATTAATTAGAGCATCGATTCTCCCAAACGCGTCCCAAGCCCTGTCCACCGATGCCTCAACGCCGGCTCCACTCGCGCCGACGTCGAGCTCAACAGCCACGGCTCTCGGTCGATCCCCGCTCGGATCCAGCAAACTCGACGACCCGACCCGGCCGTTAATTTCATCGCAGAGTGATTTTAACCGGTCGCTTCGGCGAGCGGCGGCTACAATTCTGCAGCCGGCTTCAGCCAAGTCCAGGCAGAAGCCTCGGCCCAAGCCGGATGAAGCGCCGGTCACCATGACGACCTTGTCTTTCAGCTCCAGCCACGGCTCCAAGCCGGATGAAGCGCCGGTCACCATCTCTCTCACTCTGTTTGGTAATATGAGAGGTGAGAGAGGTGTGAATTGTTTGGTTTGAATTCATGAGCATTTATATTGCGGATAATAAAACACAGGAAACGAACAATGGATGGTTGTTGTAAAGGAAAAGATGGTGAAGTTGCCCAAATGTGCAATGAATGCATCTTTGACTGACGAAATGACAGCGGTGCCCATATCCAACACTATCGGAACACTGGAAATTTCGGAATCATTGGGAAGGGTATTATTGTAATTTGGCCATGGTGCTGGCAAATGATATTTATGGGTACCATTTCCCGATGGTGAAGAGGTCATGACTCACAAGTAATTTCTTTTTTATCAGTAAAAAATTTATTAAACTAGCGTAGAGGACAAGGGGTTCTCCTCTCTTACAAAATACGACCAGATATTACAGTCAGAATGTAAAATAATCTCTGATCATCAACTATTACCTTGTCCTCCTCTCTTACAAAATATTATCAGATTTTACAACCAGAATACAAAGCAATTTTCGATCATCAACTGATACAAGATCTAGGATAAGCAAATCATATACTACTACTATTCTTCTTACATTTCTTTCTTTCAATGACTCACAAGTAGAGCTGTCAAAATGGACCCGGCCCGAAAAATCCGGCCTAAAGGACAGGACGGGCCCAAAAAATATTGGCCCGAAAAGAATCGGGCCTATTTGGCCCGGCCCAGGAGGCCCGACGGGCCGTTCGGGCTCTGGCTGGGCCGGCCCGGTGGCCCAGGACTGGCCCGGTGGATTTTTTATTTTTTTTTAATTTTGAAATTGGGGATTACATTGTTGTAGTTAAATATTTGCTATTTGTGCTAAGAGGATTTTGATGTAGTTTTAGGAATATGAGTTGTAGTAGGTAATTAAAAATTTTGAGGCAACTAATATGCATACTTTTTGGTAATATATATATATTCATTAATAATATTTTCATTTGTTGGCTTCCATTGAAATTTACTCAAAAGATATTTTTAATTAAAAAATATAATCTCAATTTATTAATTAATTTATAATATTAAAAATATGAATAGGTAAGATTGAAAATACTTTATTTAGAATTTTGATAATATTAATTTCTCCTATTTTGTAAGTATGAATTATAATTAAAACTTATAAGAGAGATGTTGAATTAGTTGTTTTTTTTTTTTTTTGAATTTGCATTTATAAATATGATTGTTAGAAAATTATTGTTTGAATTTATTTTTGTGAATTATAGTTTATTAAGATTTGTTAAATTATTTTTGTTTAAGTATTACTATATAGAAATTTGAGTTTTATTTTAATTATTAAATTATTTTTGACAAATTAAATAATTTTTTTAGACTATTTGAATAGATTTGTATACAAAATGACAAATTAATAAGATATATATATATATATATAGAAATTAAATGTAATGGTAATATATTAAAAATTAAAAAATATTAAAAAAATCGGGCTAGCCCGGTGGCCCATCTTGGGCCAGGACGGACTTGAAAATAAGTGGCCCGATAGGAACCGGGCTAGGCCCGGTGGGCCGGTACCGGACCAGCCCGGCCCATTTGACACCTCTACTCACAAGTCATTAAAAAAGAAAATCTTATTTATTGAGGAAGAAACAAGAGATAGAATGGCAATCTAAACACCATAATATATGTAGAGAAAATAAATAGATGTCAAGTATTTTTACTATGTGAGAATAGTGATATTATGTGAGAATAGTGACATTATGTTTGTGTCACTTTCGAAATTACATGCATATTTAGTTGTGGGTAATTTTTTTAATATTTATTTTTTAAGTAAAGTATTGAGATATTAATAAATGTGTTTATATTTTTGTGAGTGTCTACCCTGATCAATGTTATTTTTTGGAGTGTACAAAATATTAAGACACCTTAATAAGATACAAGGGTCATATTATTTTTCCTCATAAATAAGGTAATCTTCACTCTCATTTTTTTTATCGGTAATTTTAGTTGTTAGTGGTTAGAAGTTAGTTCACCAAGTCTTCATACATTCATATCTCCAAGCCAACCTTATATGAGTTATATCTCCCTCTTATTCATTCCCAAAGGGAATCGAACCCGGGTCATTCACTCAAATGAGGAGTCAGGTGAGCTAACTCATCTGGTTAATCATCACTCTCATTTGATTACTCCCAACTCATCTGATAATCATCCTCCACAATAAATATTCCATATCACAATCAACAACTTTATTTTTCGTCAATTTTTTTCAAAATCGAAGCACAACACTAATGATGTAACCACCATGAACACAAGCTCTCATTCAACACATGTAAGTGTAAAAAAGAAAGATGACATTCTATTCCCATTACTTTTGAAAATTTTAAAACAAGCACCCTGAGTGTGAATAATTATGGGACGAAAAAAAAAACAATTTTTGAAATGTAGATGTAATATAGCTAATAGATTTATTTAGCCTACTGGGCCGGTTTTAAGTTTCCAAGCAAAGAGTATGGGCCAATATATGTAGGCCTATTGGACCCTAAAACTACTTTTATTTGGGCCATGTGTGGATATGTTTCTCCACAAATGGGATATATAATAAAAGCCCAGATTATTGACACTAGCTTTCTGAAAAATACATTGCCTTTGAAAATTGAAATTGATCGACTTTTTTTTTTTTTTTCCTAAGTTTTTTTTTCTACACTATTTTTAAAAAAAATAAAAAAAAGTTCAAAATAAATTGCTGAACAAAAGGTACAATATTCATTTGAGTAGTGTATTTAAGAAAAAAAAAAACTAGTGCCAATAAACTGAGCCTTTAATAAAACCAACACCCAGGCATATATTTATAATTTTAATTTTTTTAATATATAAATACTATTATACTAGGAGTTATATTTACCCTCTACGTCCCTAACTTTTTTCTTTCCAAATCGAGGTCTCAAATTAAATTTCATATTTTCTTGTTTAAATTTTAAAAACCATTTCTCTCCACATTCATCTCAATTTATGTATTCCTATTTATTCTATCTCACTTTTTACGTTTTCTCTTTTCTTTACACACTCAATTAAATATATATTTAGGTATTGTTAAAATTTTAAAATTTAAAATCTTGATTTTTAAATTTAAAAAGAATATTCCATTAATACTATATTTTTATCCTTTGCAAAAAGCATAAGAGAAGCTCTTCAGAGATAAAGAGAATATTAATTTTAAGATAAGTTATTTTACAGGCTGTTTGAATGAAAATAGTTTATGGTATAAATTCTTTGAGAAATTTGGCCTATATTTTTAAAGTTGTGTATTTTAAAAATTAAAACAAATTTTTCAAAATGCTTCTGTGCACCCAGTGCCATTCTACAGCGACTCTTGATATGGATCCTCTGCTGAGCAATGAAACCAGCAAATAGTACTGGGTATTAAAACGATAACGTATTATTAAAATATTTTTCATTTTCACCCTTGTACAACTTTTTCAGTAATTGTTTTAAATATATATATATATTGAGTGATATTTTTAAAATTCAACTTTAAAAATATTAGGATGACCAATACATTCGCACTCTTCTTCTGCAATGAAGAATGAGTTGTATTTCTTAATTCACTAGTGTTCAATCTAATAATATTTACACTTTAATTTTAACCATTAATCCTAGTATCAATACTTTTTCATATTCGACTCTTAATCTATTTTTGACTAGACAAATTGCATAAGATTCATGGAATATAATCACATATATATGGAGTGTGCATGTATGTAGGAATATATTATATGCTCAACATATTAATATCTTATATATGAAATGCAACAACCAACTCAAATTAATATATTTTTAGGTAATATTAAGTGTGTAAATAATTCACATTTATTTAATTTTTTCTAAAATTCCTTTTCACTCATGGATTGAGTTCACAATTTTTCGATTTAAAGAGGAGATTCAATGAATAGATAATTTAATATGCATGTATGAGTGTAAACCTTTTGGCCATGGAAGAATTAAATTTTATCTGAAAGTCCAAATTTATAGTGAAATGTAAAATCAATTCATTTATTTAAATTTTAAATAATATTAAAATATACGAAAATAAAAATAACTATATTTTTTCAATAAATTCAATTGATAATATTTAAAGATATACTACACATATCTCAACTCTTTCTTCTCACTTTTATTATATCTTTCTCACAGAAAATAATAAAAGGAGAAGAAAGACTTGGGACTGAGGGAGTATATTTTAATTATACAATGCAATAATTTATTAACTATTATATCTATAAAGTTTCAACTTGAAACATTAGTACATAAAACTCGTTGCATATTTTAGATCTCTAGTTTATAATGAAAAGTGCTTCTATAATTTAAAAATTGAGTCATACCAGCTTTATAAAAGAAACACTTCTCACTGTTCCAATATGGATCTAAAATAGGCATTTAGTATAGTAGTACCCCATGCAATGGAAAGTGTACATTGCATGTTATATTCAATGATGGCATGGGCTCGTGACACATGGCTATTTGACATAGATTCCTCCTGCCCCTCCTTGCCCTAATTATTCCAGCATTTTGGCATTTGTCACTCTCACTTCTTCCTTTTTATCTTTGTTTTTATTTCTTTGATTTTTAGCCTTTTTCAGTTGCTTTAGCATAAAATCGATAGCACATTAACAGAAAGAATTGTCCTCTGCCCAATCAAATATGTTTCTATGATCCACGATTATTTTTTTCTCTTCTCTCACTTTTGTATTTGTTCAAGAATCTCATTTAGGACCAAAGAAAATTGAATATTGTCATTTCCTCATTATTCACTTGTCAATTCCAACTTCATTTTCTCATTTTTAGACGTATCACCTAAATCCCAAAGCCCTCAAAATCGGTTGTATTTCCTCCACTTTTCCTTTCACGACGGACGGACATCGAGCTCGACGCTTTTTTGACCGTCGCATGCCTCGATCTCATAGGGAAGCAACCATTAAGTTCATCGTTATCGATCAAGAGAGATTCAGGTCGAATCATGCATGGTACGTTTGCAACCCCCACGCGTGTTCGGACGAAATCACCCTTTGCAAGAAGATATTGGACATCTTACATGTGGCTCTATGCCATTGGTTGTTAACTGTCCACGATGAAAGTTTTAGAGCAGAGGAACTCATATCAAAATCCATGCATTTAATGCATGGATAAACAGGGATGAAGAAATCGGTCTAAACGGCCGCCTAGACGTTAGGCAACCTCTTGCCGATCCGATTTCTGCAAAATCGACAACTTTAAACGTTTTTGGATCTAGACGTGGCTCTAGATTTGTATTTTTATATATTTAAAAAAAAATTGGGCCTAGACTGCCAAAAAATGCACGATTATCGATTTCTAACTTCTACAACCTTGTAGATAACACAAATGCTAAATTCAAGAATCTCTTAGAACTCATCTCAAGTGTAACCTAATAATTAGAACACTATAAATAGAGTCTCCTAAAACCAAATAAGTATTCAAAAATTTAAGTCTGATTTTGAAAAATTCTGCAATTCTTCACGCTTTTATAATTTTCTTTGTGTTCATTCAAGCATAATTATTGCTCCATTAAATGCAAAACTTTATAAATCTATATCCATAATTATTGAGATCCAGCATCATATACAATTTATGTTGGAGTGTGGAGTCTAAATTGACTGAATCACGAGCCCTATAAAATCCTAATGGGCGAATGCTGTTTAAATATTGATATCGTCTTATTGTAATCATTATCCGAAAATCATATAGTGAAAAATACCTGGCTTGGCATCGCCCCCAGACGTAGTCGCAAGACGACTGGGTAAACAAATCTCGTGTTCTTTTTTTTTTCGTTATCGTGTGCGTGCGTATAAAATCCTAACAACTGGTATCGAGAGCTGTGTGTTCGAAGGGAGCAGCCACGATGAACGATCAGAAGATTTCAATCAAACAGTTTGATGAATCGAATTTCGGGTTCTGGAAGATGCAGATCGAGGATTATCTCTACAGTAAAGATCTGTACGTGCCCTTAGAAGAGGAGGTGAAACCCGAAAATATGGAACAGAAGGAGTGGAATATGTTGAACAGAAAGGTGATGAGTGCGATATGCTTATCGTTGTCCATGAACGTAGCCTACCACACGACTAAAGCCAAGACCGCAAGTGAGATGCGGGAGATCTTGGAGGAGATGTATCAGAAGCCCACAACCGCGAACAAGGTTCATCTGATCAGACGGCTGTTCAACCTCAGAATGTCGGAGAGCACACTCGTGCAGCAACATCTGAACGAGTTCAATATGATCATTGGACAGTTGTGTTCAGTCGAGATCGAATTCAGTGATGAGGTACTTGCCCTAGTTCTGTTATCTTCTTTGCCAGATAGTTGGGCCGCCACAGTAACGACAGTTAGCGTTTCATCTGCTAAAGATAAACTGAAGCTTGACGAAGTGAGGGATCTGATGATCAGTGAGGAGGTTCGCAGGAAAGGGTCTGGATCTACTCCAGGGTCAGCGCTGAACACGGAGGATAGGGGTAGATCGAAGAGTAGGAAAAGTCATGGCAGATCAAAGTCCAGAGGAAAGAGTCAATCTAAGAAAGACAAAGACTCAATTCACTGTTGGAATTGTGACGAGTTTGGTCACTACAGGAATCAGTGTGCAGCACCCAAGAAAAACAAGAAGGGGCAGAACGAGAAGGGACAGAAGGAGACAGCAAACGCAGCCACATATGATGTTGAAGATGCGTTGGTCTTAAGTGTCAGTAGTCCGCTGGAATCGTGGGTGTTGGATTCTAGAGCATCATTCCATTCTTGCAGTGATGCTGAAATAATGGAGAATTATGTGTTTGGGGAATTCGGACAAGTCTACCTTGCTGATGATGAGCCCTTGAAGATCGTGGGAAAAGGAGATGTTCGGATATCCACACCAAACGGAACAACATTAAAGCTGAATGGTGTGAGGCACATCCCAGGATTGAAAAGAAATTTGCTTTCAATCGGGCAGCTCGATGTAGAGGGATACTCAGTGACTTTCGGCAGCAACAGTTGGAAGATTAGTAAAGGTGCTATGATAGTAGCGCGGGGAAAGAAGGAGGGTACGTTGTATACTACAGTTAACTTCAAGGACTGCATTGATCTCGCAGGAGCTACGACTAATGTTGATTTGTGGCACTGTCGGCTGGGTCACATGAGCGAGAAAGGAATAAAGGTAATGTGTTCGAAAGGGAGACTTCCTGGGCTAAAATCTGTTGAAGTTGGTATATGTGAGGACTGTGTTTTCGGGAAACAGAGAAGGGTCAGTTTCTCGAGAGGTGGCAGAACCTTGAAGGCAGAAAAGCTGGAATTGGTGCATAGCGATTTATGGGGACCAGCGCATGTGAAGTCTCTTGGTGGTTCGGAGTATTACATGACCTTCATTGATGACTCCACTAGGAAGGTATGGATTTACTTTCTAAAAAATAAAGCTGATGCATTTGATACTTTCAGGAAGTGGAAAGCCCTTGTAGAGAATGAAACAGGGCTGAAAGTAAAGTGTCTTCGTTCGGACAATGGAGGTGAATATGAACTCCGTGAGTTCAAGGAATATTGTGCTGAGAATGGGATTCGTATGGAGAAGACTGTGAGAGGAACTCCCCAGCAGAATGGAGTTGCAGAACAGATGAATAGAACTCTGAATGAGCGAGCTAGATGCATGAGGCTGAAAAGTGGGCTGCCTAAGATGTTTTGGGCAGATGCAGTAAGCACAGCGGCATATCTAATTAATAGAGGTCCATCAGTTCCATTGGAAAACAAAATACCCGAGGAAGTATGGACGGGAAAATAGGTAAATCTGTCTTACTTGCGTGTTTTTGGTTGTGTTGCTTATGCTCATGTCAGTTCTGTTGATAGAAGTAAGTTAGATGCTAAATCTGTTAAGTGTACGTTTGTTGGTTATGGTGGCGATGAGTTCGGTTATAGACTCTGGGATGAGAATAACCGAAAGATCATTCGCAGTAGAGATGTGGTTTTCAATGAACAGGTTATGTACAAAGACAGTTTGGAGGCATCAAATTCTGACAAGACCAATACTCAAGAAATCGAGTTAGACATCTCAAACTCGAGTGGGAGTAAGCAGAGTCAGAATGAAGAAGAGGAGGTTCTTATTGAAGAACCAATGACCCCACCACCACTGGAAAGTCCGCTGCAGAGACCAGTTAGAGAGCGACGTGCACCTGAAAGGTATTCGCCCTCTAACTACTACTTGTTACTTACTGATGGTGGTGAACCTGAGTGTTATACAGAGGCAGAGCAGAACGTAGACGGACGGAAGTGGAGAATTGCAATGGATGACGAGTTAGCTTCACTTCTGCTGAATGGCACTTGGGAACTCGTTGAGCTCCCAAAAGGCAAGAAGGCTTTGCACTGCAAGTGGGTCTATAGAATTAAGAATGAAGCTGATGGTAGCAAACGCTACAAAGCCCGGCTGGTTGTCAAGGGGTTTGAACAGCGACATGGTATTGACTATACTGATGTTTTTACTCCTGTTGTGAAACTAACCACTATTCGAATGGCGTTGAGTATGGTAGCTGCAGAAAACTTGATGTTGCATCAGATGGATGTGAAGACGGCATTCCTCCACGGTGACTTGGAGGAGGAGTTATACATGACACAGCCTGAGGGGTATGTAAAGAAGGGAAATGAGCAACTTGTGTGCAAGTTGAAGAAGAGCTTGTATGGTCTAAAACAAGCTCCAAAGCAGTGGTACAAGAAGTTCGACAACTTTATGATGGAGATTGATTACCAAAGATGCCACGCTGATCATTGTTGCTACTACAAGAGGTTTGACAATAGCTTTCTTATTCTCTTGTTATATGTTGATGATATGTTGATCGTAGGAGCTGATGCAAGAGAAGTAAATAAGTTGAAAAGACAGTTGTCAAAACGGTTCTCCATGAAGGATCTTGGAGAGGCAAAGCAGATTTTGGGCATGAGGATTGAACGTGATGAGGTGAAGGGAAATGTTTATCTTTCGCAAGCTAGTTACATTCAGAAGGTCTTGGAAAGATTCAGCATGTCAGAGTCAAAGCCTGTGAGTGTTCCACTGGGCAGTCAGTTCAAACTTTCAAGGAAGGAGTCACCTAGGAACAAGGAGGAATGTGCTCAAATGATGGGGGTACCATATGCCTCAGCAATTGGTAGCATCATGTATGCCATGGTGTGTACAAGACCAGATATTGCTCATGCAATGGGAGTAGTAAGCCGGTTCATGGGTGATCCGGGCAAGCAACATTGGGAAGCAGTGAAGTGGGTCCTGCGATACTTGAGAGGCACCACAGACAAGGCTCTATGTTTCAAAGGCAAGAATTTGGAGCTGGTGGGTTATGTGGATGCAGACTTGGCATCAAATGACCTTGATGGGAGAAGAAGTACAACCGGGTATGTTTTTACTTATGGCGGTACTGCTATATCTTGGACTTCTAAGTTGCAGAAGGTTGTTGCATTGTCCAATACGGAGGCAGAGTATGTAGCTGTGACAGAGGCAAGTAAAGAGATGGTGTGGTTGCAGACACTCTTGGGGGAACTTGGGAAGGAGCATGAAAATAGCACTCTTTTCAGTGATAGTCAAAGTGCTATATTTCTTGCAAAGAATCCGGCGTTTCACTCAAGGACAAAGCATGTTGAGTTGAAGTATCACTACATCCGTCATCTTTTGGAAAGGAAGATCTTGCAGCTTATGAAGATACTTGGAGATGAGAATCCAGGGGACATGTTTACTAAGGTGGTGACCTTAGAGAAGTTGAAGCTATGCATAACTTCAATTGGCCTTGGAACTTGAAGATAAGGCTAGGCGATGCCAGGTGGATAAGGGAGAAGAAACAAGAAGATATGGTTACATGGACGATTTAGTCTCCAAGTGGGAGATTTTTTGGGGGCCCATTTTTCTGCTTCGGCCCAGTTGATCCTAATGGGCTTAGGGTTAGGGCGAATGCTGTTTAAATATTGATATCGTCTTATTGTAATCATTATCCGAAAATCATATAGTGAAAAAATGCCTGGCTTGGCATCGCCCCCAGACGTAATCGCAAGACGAACTGGGTAAACAAATCTCGTGTTCTCTTTTTTTTTCGTTATCGTGTGCGTGCGTATAAAATTCTAACAATTTAAAGGGATCTCATACGTTTTATAAGACTAATAAATACTCAAAATTGAATAAAATTAAAAATAATATTCGATTAAGTTGTCCATATCAAAGTCCTACGTAAGTCCTTTGAAGATAATTAATACTGCATTTATTTGTGTTGAATGTGTAAATGGAGTATAATATAAGATATCATCCGATTTATATACAACAAATTATTTTGAGATGATGCCAAATTTTATACATAATATTAATTTTTTTAAATAATTATTTTATTTAATACTCTCGCCGTCCCAAGGGTATTTGCACCCCTGGGATGACACGTGGTTTAAGAAAAATGTATTTTTAAATAAAGTAGTGCTATATGAGTAAATGTGTAGAAAGTTTTGTGAGTGTGCATGTAAATCGATGTTTCCCTTTTAAATAGTGTGCAAATTGATTTGGGACAACCCAAAATAGAAAGTGTGCAAATTGATCAGGGATGGAGGGAGAAATAAATTTCACATTATTCAATTATACTCCCCCAACATATAATTAAAGTTAACGGACAAAAGAACGCCTAATAAGATTAAATAGAAAGAGTCTTAGTTTAATTTTTGAGTATTGCCTAGATCATAAGTAGAAGTACATTAAAGTTCCATTTGATTATATAACTTTTAATTAATTTTTGCAAGTAAAAATAAAACATAATGAAAATAATCTATTTTCTGTTTTTTTTTTTGTATTTTAAAACGTTTCAAATTTTTTTACATATTAGAAAAAAATATACAGTTACAAAAATTACCAAAATATACTTTTTATTTAATTACATAATTATATATATATCAGTGATGCAGAAATCGGCATAACAACCGCTTAGGTGGCCACTTGCCGATCCTAATATGCAAAATCGATAATTTTAAGTGTTTTATGCAAAGTTAGCCACTTGTCCTAAACAGTTTTTGGCAGCCCAAAAATTTATACTTTTAGATATTTTAAAATAAGCGGCCAAAAAATACCCGATCATCAATTTTTTATTTCTATAATTTTGATATATATATATATATATATAATTAGAAAGAATCCGATCGAGTGAGAATAAAATAACGATCCCACCACACTATCATCTCATGCCATGCCTTAATACTTTTTGCAGCTGACAATGGGAAAGAAAAGGTAACTTTGTGCCAAAATATCACTATCTCATGAATTAAGGAAAGAGAAAGTGACAAACTATTAAAGTGGGTCCCACGATAAAATCTTTTGTCCAGAGTAGAAAAAAGAGTGGCAATTTATTTTTTATTTTTTATTTAATTTTGTAAAGCATTCTTGATGACTCATAAAGACAACCCTAAAATGATGAAAATAAACAACACAATAATTAATTTTTTCAGTAAGAGGAAGAGAATCTTTGTATTGGAGCTCCCTCTCGTGAACATTTCAACCGTATCACTTTTATTCACATTCAGTATTATTATTAAAAAAATTAAATACTTCTCATATTCCACATGAATTTGCATATTTTTTTTATTTGGACGTTCCACACAAATTTGCGCACAACTAAAAAAAATATTGATTTACGTGTACACTCACAAACATATACACATATTTACCCACAAAAAGTGTATTGTCCCGTAGGATGCAAATTCATAAGAGACGGAGGGAGTATATTTTTATAATAGTAATAACATATATGAATAACAGTGATATAAATTCACGTGAACCCCTCCAATTTTTTTAAATTATAATTTTACTTTTATCATTCTTCTTGCTTTGTTTTAGGCTCCTTTCCTTTTCTCCCTGATGCTGTTTGCCCCATCCCTTTCATGGAAAATGAGAGATGATCCAAATTTAGTGTTGTAGACACCACTTTTAATAGAAAAATATTAATTAATTAATGTGCACAAAAAGGAACTACTAAAAACTCATCGGCACTAATAAGAAATGTAAAAAAACAAAATAAATGTTCACGTTGAATTTGAGCAGTTTTTGTGTTTTTGAAGTTATTTGTAAATATTGAACCACTTAAATTGATGTTAATTTATTCGTATTATATATTTATTTATATTTGCGCTATTAATTTAGTTGCACATGTGGTATTGTATTAATTTTTTATATTTTGCTGACTTATTGTATTTTGTAAAAATATTTAGTTATTAATTATATTTTAAATTTATAATATATTTTATATTGTATATATAATATGACAATAAAAAAATTTGACATGAAAAGAAAAACATTGATTCCTTAGACAGTCTTGGCGTTTGCGGCACTCGACCGCTCAATAACTCTGTTAAACATAATTTGCACTCTTGGATACAATTTTACATTTTTTTTTTGTTCTTTATATTTATATATTTCGAATGGGCTCACTTTAAATTTATTCATCATCTTTTGGACATGATTCCCCATCCATTTTAAACCTCATTATGCATTTGGCATGATAGTGATTGATGGATATAATTTTTCCCCGGAAAAAATGGTAGTGGTACAGAATACGTATTAATTTATATACTCCAAATTAATATTATATACTACATGAAAATGGTTTATAATAAACTTATTATAAAATTATTTTAAAATATTAAATATTTGATGAAGTGTATCAAAATTTTTATTAAAAATATTAAAAGTTGTGGTTAATAAAATCTATAAAAATTATATTACACAATATCGTTGATCCAAATTTTTTGTACTTCCGATGAGATTTTTTATATTATTGATCAAATATTTGATACTTTGAAACTAAGAGATTATAAATTTATTTACCCAATAAGTAGTCAAGTTTTTTTTTTCGGTCCACATGATTTATACTTTTTGAAATTGGTCCCATAAATTTGGTAACTTTTTGAAATTAGTCCTGAAACCGGATATAGACAGTATCTCAGTCGGTATTATCAACGTGGCATTATCCTTTACATATAAAAAGTATTTTCCATTTAATTTAAACTATTAAAAAAATTAAACTTAAATTCATGTCAGACTTTAAAATAAATTGGGCTTCATGTTATTTTGGGTCGGGATTAATCTAACTTTATTTTAGAGAAGTCAATACAAGAAAAAACAATAAGCAAATCAAGAAGAAGAAGAAGAAACACGTCTCCAGGTAAACTTTTAGAAAACCAAATACATAAAATTCTACTTTATAAATTAAAAAATCCTAATACAAAAAACTATCTCCAATAAATCTTTGAAAATTCTAATGCAATTGGACACTGGAAATCTTACCATACGTGGGTGGAGGATCCTCATTTTTCTTCGAATCGCAAAACCTCATGCTCGTCCTTCAATGAAACTATCATCTTCGCCTTCTTCTTTCACCAAACCCTAGTTGATTGCATTTGTGTGTAAGTGGTAAGTGTTATTGTGTATTCTCTACTTAGATTAAGCCTGACCCAAAATAACCTGAAGCCCGACCCGAATTTTAGTTTTATATTGAAAGAAAAAAACATGATTAATTTAAATTTAATAGAAAATAATTTTTATATGTAAAGCATAATGCAAAGTTGATAATACCGGCTGAGAAATTGTCTATATCCGATTTCAGGACTAATTTCAAAAAGTTATCAAATTTATAGGATCAATTACAAAAAGTGTAAATCATGTGGACTGAAATAAAAAACTTGCCAACTTATTGGGTAAATAAATTTATAATCCCTAAAACTAATTTATGATAAATTTATCATAAATCATTTTCATACAAAATTTTACCATTTAAAAATTCGAACTCGTAGTAAAAAATGTTATTATATTCGTTTGTATTATTTTTATTAGCACCACTCCCATATTAAAATTCACATCAACTCGCAAATACACTCGTTCGGCTCATTCCTCCTCAGCATTGAAGTCGAATATAAACTAAGTAAACACTCAGGAATGTTTGTTATGAGATTCACACTGATGGACGTAGAATTTTTCTATTACGCTCCATACGAGTTTGGAATTTAAAATTCACTTTTCAAATCTCAAACTCAATTTTCACCTAAAAATACATATATATTATTATATTTATAATATCAATCGTCATCACACTCTAATTTAACATAAAATAATATCCTAATCTACCAAAATCTCAAAAACAAACACACAATCCTACTCCCTCTGTCCCACATGAATTTACACACTTTTCTTATTTGGGTGTTTCACACAAATTTGCACACTACTAAATAAGGAAACACTAATTTACTTGTATACTGACAAACCTATAGACATATTTACTCACATGTCACTACTTTATATATAAAACATATTTTCTTAAAAAATGTGTAGTCCTGTAGGGTGCAAATTCCTAGGATGACTAGGGATGGTAATGGGGCGGGTTCAAACCCGGACCCGTCATGAACCAGCCCTGTACGGGTCGGGTAAAAACCCGGTCAAAAGGATCGCGAGGCGGGTTTGGACCCGTTTGACCAACAATCCGCCGGGTTTGGGATGGGTCTTGGTATTAGGTGGACCCGCCCCAAACCCGCCCAGTATATATATATATATATATATATATATTAATTAAATATATTATATTATATATGTATAATTAAATATATAAAAATTAGGCTATTAATTAACATATTCATTAAATTATTAGATTAGATATGTGCATAAAGTCATGAGCAAAAATTGTACCAATTAGAGTTTATTAAATTTTTTTATTATTCTAATTTCAATGAACAACATATGTGTGATTTTAAATATTTAGATTTAATAAGTTATTTTGCATATTTATTGTTGTTTGAATCATTTATATGCATATTTATGTTATATTTTAAAATTTTTTATATTTTGCGTAATGCATTTGATATGTATGATAAAAATAAAATAAAATAAAAAAATAGGAGGGTCGGGCCGGGTAAAACCCGTCGGGTTCGTTGGACGGGGCGGGGCGGGTCTAACTCCAAATTGAGGCGGGGCGGGGTGGGTCTCGGGTCCTATAATTTCTTGGCGGGGCGGGTCCTGGGACAGGCCAAACCCGTTCCAGACCCGCCCCGTTGTCATCCCTAAGGGTGACTTACTTATAGATTCAAAAAAGTCACTATATATATAAATATGTGTTGTGCAGAAAAAAAATATACTTCTATGTAAATATTTTAAATTTATTTATAAATATATTGATTTTTTTAAACTCGTAAATCATCTCAGATTCCTACGGAAAAGTTTATCAAAATTATCGGCCCCCAAAATTTCAAAAACCAAACTCCTAAGACAAGCATATCCTCAATTTTTTGAAGGTATTATTTTCCTTTGTCCGATTTACCCTCGGATGTAAAGCTTCTAGAGGGATTTACCTTTTCACATTTTGTAATTAAAAAAAAAAGAAGAGATACAGTAATAATAAAAAAAAAGAAAGAAAACGAAGCACAGAGGACTGCATGCATAAATGTCTCTGTGCAAGAGTGAGGCGGGGCGGCCTTTTCTTCTCTTTCCCATCAAAAGACTAAAAAAGCTTCTCAAAAGCCCTCTGCTTTTATTTCCTTGTCTGCCATTTATTTTCCTTAAATTATTTCACATCATATGTCCCTCCTCCACATTTTCTGCTCTCTAACCATTTTCATCATTATCCCCCTCTCCTCTCACCTCTCTCATTTAATCATACTCCCCCGCCCCATCTCAATCTTCATCAGATTTCTCAAGATGATCACAGCCCTCGATCTCTACCACGTCCTCACCGCTGTTGTTCCCCTCTACGTCGCCATGATTCTGGCGTACGGCTCCGTCAAATGGTGGAAGATTTTCACGCCGGATCAATGCTCCGGCATCAACAGATTCGTCGCCCTCTTCGCCGTCCCCCTTCTCTCCTTCCACTTCATCTCCACCAACAACCCCTTCGTCATGAATTACAGGTTCATCGCCGCTGACACGCTGCAGAAACTGATAGTGCTCTCTGTGCTTGCCGTTTGGTCAAGGGTCAGTGCCAGGGGGTCCCTCGAGTGGTCCATCACGCTGTTTTCTCTCTCCACGCTCCCCAACACGCTCGTCATGGGCATCCCTTTACTCAAGGGCATGTATGGGGAATTCTCAGGGAGCCTCATGGTCCAGATTGTGGTCCTGCAGTGCATAATTTGGTACACTTTGATGCTTTTTCTGTTTGAGTACAGGGGCGCGCGAATGCTCATCGCTGAGCAGTTTCCTGACAACGCCGGCGCCATTATTTCCTTCAGGGTTGATTCCGATATCCTTTCGTTGGACGGGAAAGAGCCGCTGCAGACGGAGGCGGAAGTCGGAGACGACGGGAAGCTGCACGTGACTGTGCGGAAATCGACGAGCTCGAGATCGGAGATCTTCTCGAGGAGATCCCACGGGCCCAATTCCGGGCTTTCGATGACTCCCAGGCCCTCGAATTTGACCAATGCCGAGATTTACTCTCTGCAATCGTCGCGAAATCCCACCCCCAGGGGGTCGAGCTTTAATCACACTGATTTTTACTCGATGGTGAATGGGAAGAACGCAAGCAATGTCAGCCCGCGGCAGTCGAATTATGGGAACGCCGGAGCTGATGAGGAGGGCGGTTTTGGCAATCAAGCCAGGGCTAATGTGGGGTACCCTGTGCCGGCGAGTGCCGGAATATTCTCTCCGGTGTCGGGCCCGGCGGCGAAAAAGAAGGCTAATGGGACGGACGCCCCAAAGGATCTTCACATGTTTGTTTGGAGCTCGAGTGCCTCGCCGGTTTCTGAAGGAGGGATTCATGTTTTCAGAGGAGGTGAATATGGCCATGACCTCACCATTGGAGCTCACCCTAAAGGTATTGTTTGCTTTCTTTAATGAATTTTTGTATTTTTAAATTTATTTGGATTAGTTTTCTTGATCTATTGATGTTTTATTTGGTGGCATCAGAATTAATTTTGTTATTTATTTTGAGGAAATCAATGATTGCATGTGTTTCATTACTTGTTTCTTGGAATTTCTGATGTAACTGCATTTGTCATTTAGCCCTAGGAATTTAAATCTTAGATTTTTAGTTTCTTTAATTAGCTCATAATTGAAGTGGGCTTTCTTTTGTCTTGTCTTATTGTTGCTAATCTTCCTCCTTTGATGGAAATTTTGCTCACCCCTGAAATCTTGGTCTATTTGTCTTCTACTGCACATTTTATATTATTCGATTAAACATATAAAAAATTCTGTGTGATTAATCTGCAGACTACGATGATTTTGGTCGAGACGAGTTCAGTTTTGGTAACAAACGTGGGCAAGACGGAGCAGAGCGGGATGGCCCTGTTCTGTCGAAGCTCGGCTCGAGCTCAACTGCCGAGCTTCACCCGAAAACGAGTGCTGATATTAAGCCGACCGCAATGCCCCCAACTAGCGTGATGACGAGGTTGATACTGATCATGGTGTGGAGGAAGCTGATACGTAATCCTAACACGTATTCGAGCCTTATTGGTCTCACGTGGTCATTGGTCTCATTCAGGCAAGTTCTTGAAGGAATTGTGTGCGTAAAAATGTTGGATGTATTGATAATTGGGATGTGAATAGACTAGTTTAATCTTGTTCAGTTTACAACTATTTGTTGTAAAATTTAGTCTTGAATCCGATTAATGTTTTGATTCATGTAGGTGGCATGTTGAGATGCCTGCGATTATTGCTAAGTCGATTGCGATCTTGTCTGATGCTGGTCTTGGGATGGCCATGTTTAGCCTTGGTAAGGGAAAAACGAACTTAATACTAATGTTTTTTTGGTCTAAACTTGAAAATTAGAACTAATTCTGTAATGACATTTGTTTTAGGCTTGTTTATGGCGCTGCAGCCGCGATTAATCGCGTGTGGGAAGGCTGTCGCCTCGTTTTCCATGGCTGTTCGGTTCCTCACCGGGCCCGCAGTCATGGCTGCCGCCTCAATCGCAGTTGGGCTTCGTGGTAATCTACTACGAATTGCAATTGTTCAGGTACGTACATTACAACGCGTAGACGAAGCAATTATACGAACACAATACGTTTTTTTCGACTAGAATATTAGTGTAATGAAATGTGAGGTTGATTTTTCAGGCTGCTCTTCCGCAAGGGATTGTTCCTTTTGTGTTTGCAAAGGAATACAATGTTCACCCTGATATACTCAGCACTGGGTAAGTACTTATTTACTTGGTATTTTTTACTTTCACCAGCTCATCAAAATTTACCATTCCATTTTTACAGCGGTAATTCTTGGTTGTTTCAGGGTCATTTTTGGGATGCTAGTTGCCCTACCGATTACACTTGTTTACTACATCCTGCTGGGACTCTGAACATGAAGCACTGTAAAAAAGTAAAGGTGCAGCAGTAAAAACCACTAATGAACAGAGAACTAACGCTTTTTTGCCATGGTAACTTTTTGGGCTTCTAACAGAGAAGATAGAAGGATTATCAGGAATTTCCTAGTGGAGGGAGAAAAAGGGCAATCCCTAAATTTGAAGAAGAAAAAGAAAAAAGAAATGAAATGTTAGACAACTAGTACGTAGTGGTAGTTGTAGAAGAATTTGTTTTTGTCCCATGTCCCTTCTTGTCTGAACTATTTACCTCTGTCTAAAAGTTTTTGCATTTTTTTTCTTATGGTATTCTATTTATTACATTTTTTTTCTTAAAAATTGAACACTAAGAGTATGATAATATTTCTTGGGTAATCTGTATTTACTTTTGTTCTTTTGATGAAGAAAAAGTGGAGCTTGTTTCTAGCGTTGAGATCCCACTGCTTTTTGTGGTATTTCTTTAACTTTGATGTTGTAGTCAAAAAGATTTACCTAACAGAATCTCTATGCTTTAAGAAGATATTATATACTCCATTCGTTCCAAAATTATTTTCATATTTTTTTATTTGGAAGTCTCAATATATTTTTTATATATAAAAAAGAATTTTTTTACACTCATAAAAATAAATAAAATATATTTTTCTTATTTTATTATATAATTTTATATTCATATACTTATTTTTTTTTATTCGCGTGCCCAAAGCTATTATAGTAATAATTTTCGAACGGCAGGCGGGAGTATTTTAAACTTTAGTTAAATATATTGTGAACCAACTCAAATGTATAAAGCTAATAGCGAATTATATCATTGCGACTAATAACTAAAATTAATTATTCCCTCCGTCTCATAATTATTTTCACACTTTTCTTTTTCGTCTGTTCCACAATTGTTTTCACATCCTATAAATGGAAACTATTACTTTAATTTTATCCTCACAATCCAACTAATCTCATTATTTTAATAATATAACTTTACACAACACTTTACTTTTCTTAAAAATTGTGTCATCCCAAAGGTGAAAACACCTTTGGGACAGAGGGAGTATATCATTGCGACTAATAACTAAAATTATGTTTTTGATAGAGTTATTTGAAATGATTTTAAATACAAAGTTTATTTTATTTTATTAAATTTGTATTCCCTCCATTTTTTGTGTATATTTTTTATTTTTATAAAGTTAGGAAAGAGATAGATAAATACATGGAACTCACTCATTATCTTATAAATTTAAAATTTTAATTATGTAATAGAAAATTTACACATTAGAAATAAAGATTTAGATAGAATTATAATGGGTTACATAACTTATCTTTGATTATGTTTTTATATGAATCCAACTCACAAATTTTAGCCTTTCACCAATCATTGTAGGCAAAGTATTGTATAAAAATAGTTCATGAAAAACTTATCATGAATAAGTTTTAAAATATCAAATATTTAATCAGGTGTATAGAAAATCTCATCAGGTGTATCAATAGTTGAGGTCAATAAAATTTATATATTGACTTTAATTTTTTATACACCAGATGAATATTTTAATACACTTAACCAGATATTTGATGCATTAAAACAATACCAGTTCACCATTGTTTAATTTGTTGACAATTATGAATTTAATACAACGGCTATTGGGGGAAGATTGTCCATACCTATTATTAGTCGCATGAAGGACATAAGTAGATTGAGTTATATGTTCGGTTTGTTTGTTAACTATTTAACTTTAAAAAAAAAATAGAATTATTTTGTCTCTTTCTATTATTAAAAAAGTAACGTCTCTTTCTACTCATTATTTGTTAATATCTCTGAAATTGATAGTAATGTTGATTTAAATGTATAGTATACGCTTTGTTTTCTTTGTAAAAAAATAAAAATGTTTAGTTATACAATTGAATAGAATTATGGAGAGTTAAAAAGGTAGGAAAAACTACAAATTTATCCTAAATGAAGGGATATTTTTCCTCCATTTTTTAAAAATAATTTTTTGTTGCTCTTTTTTAATTAAAATGTCCTAAATACCCTGTAGACATAAAAAAATAAAGTTGGATCAAAATAAACTTGACTCCAAGTAATTCAATTTTAATTACCATTTCAAACAAATTATGTCGGTATCCCCGATTGAAACTGTTTTCGAAGGGTTATCATTCTCTCCATTTCTTTTGTGTAAATTTTTCATAAACATCTCCCCATTAATTTGCCTCAAATGGAACTAATTTGTTTGAATGTGTAATTAAAATTGGATTGTTTAGCTAGAATCGAATTTATTCTGATTCAATTTTAATTTTTATATCAAAATGACATTTAGGACAATTTAACACCCAAAGGACAATAAAAATTATTTAAAAAAAATTGCCCCTAAATTAGATACTACTCCCCCTTCCCCTTATAAATTACTCATAAATTTTTAGCATTAATATTAAAAAAAATATAAAAATATTGATATAATACATGCGATTGTGATAAAAAAGTAAAAAAATAATGTGAATAGTGTAAAACGTATTGAAAATAATAATAATAATAAAATAAATAGTAATTTCTTAAAAAGATAAAAAAGTAAATGAGCAGTATATATTGGAACGAATGAAAATGATAAAATAAATAACTTATAATGGGACGGAGGGCGAAGTATATTTAATACATTTTGTCATTGATAAACGGTGACAGAGTATTATTTAGATTTCAGACATTGGTGTTGCTTGTGGATGTAAATATTACAGAGTAGTACTAGTAAATAATGAGAAGACGCACTAGTTGGTGTTGGAGAGAAATGTATTTAGGTGGGGTTAGAGAATTGTAGGTGTAGGGATTGTCGGTTCATTAATTGCCATGAGGAGGCAATGTTTGGCCCAGCTGTAATCACATCTTTACACATAGTATGTACCCCTATATAGGCATCAGGCTTTACGAAATTAGGAAAGTTGGTATGGTTACTACTTGTTTTACTCTACTTTATTACTCCATTCTATTCAAAATGGATACTCTCATGTTCACCAGTTACACGATGAAATTTAAATTTATTTTAAAAAGTTACACAATTTATTACTGAAAAGTTATAATATAAAAAATACATTTTTTAGTAATAACATGTGTAACATTTTAGTAGTATTCTGTGTAACTTTTAAAAAATGAACTTGAGTTGCACTGTGTAACTGGTGCATACAAGACTAATCCGTTCAAAATATATTACTCCATTCTATTCAAAAAAAAAAAAATACCCCCTCCGTCCCAGAAAATATTGCAGTGTCTTAGTGTCTTTTGGGCACACAGTTTAAAAAAATATATAATAAATATATTTTTATGAATATTATATGTGTGTTGTTAGAGTATAATTTAATAAATGATTTCTACTTTTAGGCATGCAAATTTTTTGTGGGACAGACCAAAATAAAAAGTATGCAATGTCTTTTGGGACGGAGGGAGTATTGCTTTAGTATTGTATACATGAGTTAGTACCATGTAATTTAAGTGTAATTTTAAAAGGTTATATAAACTAGTATTAAAAAGTTATATATATGTTATTATTGAAAAATATATTTTTAATGGTGTAATTTTTCAATAATAATACGTATGATTTTTCTTTAATAAATAATGTAACTTTTTAAAAGTACACTTGAGTTGCACGATGCAGCTGGTAGACAAGAGACTTACTCAAATATACGACTAACTCTATCTCAACTCCACTTTCACGCTTTTCATATTGAACGTCTCAATTCTATTTTCTACGCATTTCTTACTTGAACGTCTAAATTCTACTTTCACACACCTAAAATAAAAATATTTTATATTCACAAAAGTCAATACAATATACTCCTATTTCTTTAAAATTTTAGGGATTATAGTTTTATAAGCCCAATAACTTGACACCAATTTGATTTTGGTCCCAATCAATTGCTCACTTTGATTTTAGTCCTATAAATTTAAAAATATTTTGAAATTGGTCCTATTACCTGTAATAGCAGGTTGCACAACCGGTCAGTTATTATATAGTTTTTTGTTTGACTTTTTATTACAAATTGCATTGATGATTGAATCTTAATGTTTGAGGGACAATATTTATTATATATAATAACTGACCGGTTGTGCAACCTGCTATTACATGTAATATGACCAATTTCAAAATATTTTTAAATTTATAGGACCAAAATCAAAATGAGCAATTGATTGAGACCAAAATCAAATTGGTGTCAAGTTATTGGGCTTATAAAACTATAATCCCAAAATTTTATTTTGTAATTTTACACTCACATACTCATTTTTCCATGGTTCGCATGTCATTTAAAACTACGAGTTGTCCCGGGATGGAGGGAGTACCTCCATATTTTGTGAAAGTTTTTTTTTTTTTAAGTTTATCTTTTGAATGTTTGAATATTTTTAAATAGGTATATTTTAAATTTTTGTTTAACAATCTTCATTCTATACATTTTATTTATTATATATTTTTATAATTTTTGTGCTAAAAAAATACGCAAGCTTTTGGAGAACAAAAATAATATTTATTTTGAGGGAATGCACATATATTAAATATATATTAATTTTTTTATAATACCTTTAATTAATATTTGTCTTTCTCATTAAAAAAAATGCATTTATATATATATATTGATGACTTTAGGGACAAATTTTTAAAATGCAATTAATTTATATTGAAAAGTGCAAAGAAAATAAAAGATCAAAATGATATTTATCTCGAACTGAAAATAGTATAAATTTACGATATATTAGCATAACACTCCATCGCCCACGAAAAAATTTGTATTTGAATGCATAGAATAAAAAAATATGTTGTGATTTGAGGGTTATAACTTATGAAGTATAAAGTTAAAAAAATAAGTTGACTTATTTGATTGAAAATTTAAAAATAATTTATTGTTTTGATATAATATTACTACTCCCTCTGTCCCAAGATAAACTTCACACTTTCCTTATATGAACGTCCTAACTCTTTCTTCATATCCCAAAAAAGAAAACAACTCACACTCACAAAAGTTAATAACCTACATTTTTTTATATTTTTTTATTTAACTTCACATTCACATATTTTACTTTTTTTTTTTAATATGCGTGAAACTCCATTTATGAAGAAAATGATGGGACGGAGGGAGTACTATTTTTTACTTAAATTTGTATGCCATTATTATGCGAGAATAAAAATTGGTGGATGGTGAGCATGAAAAATTGAGATAAGACAGAAAAAGAAAATAGTATAGGGCTGAACTAGTATCTATTTTTATGCTCAGCATTGGTCCAATAGCCTCATTTATGATTATAGCAAGATTTCATAGGATTGAGGTGTAATTGCACTTTTGAATTAGACTGCTATAATAGTATTCTATGGTTTGACTTTTTATATATATATATACAGAGTTTAGAAATGTTCAAAAATATTAGGTAGTGTTTGTTTACGTCTTGAGGTGGATGGAGCATATTCGGATGGAGAAAAAAAGTGGATGGGGCAAATTCTGTGAATAGTAAATTTGTGTTTGGTTTGAATTGGATGTGATAGGGGTGGATGAAACTTTATGTCAAATCAATACTTTTTGGAGATGATAATATATTATTTTATTATTGTTAGTTAGTGGAATAATGATTGAATGATTGTATATTAATTATATTTTGTTGTAATACATAAATAATTTTTTTTTAAATAACCTTGATAATTAATATTTTTTTAAAATAAATTAAATTAATAATAAATAATATAAAAACAGTGTATATATAATAAATAAATATTTTTAATTTTAAATCACAAATAATTACTAATAGTAGAAGTTTTGTTATACTCCAAGATAATAATTTTAAATAAAATTTAAATATATTTATAATATTAATTAATTACATATATATATATATATATAATAGGATATTATAATATGTAAAAAATATATAATTAAAATTAATACTTATTTTATGTTAATTGATATAAATTAAATAAAAATATATATGATATATGTGAAAAAGAGATAAATAAAATATATTTGATATGTAAGATAAAATTGATGTGATTGATATTGAATTATGTGAAATAGGTTTGTAGATGTATAATAGGGAGTGGATGTGTATTTTGGATGGGATGGGATGTGCAAGTCCGAAAATTGGGTGGGATGGGGAAAAATCCATCCCCCATCCGGATGGGCCCATCCGTAAACAAACACACCCGAGTTTTAAGATAAAGAATGCAATAAAAGAAAACTACATCCGTCTCGAAACTACTTTCATAGTAATCTCAGGCATGCGGACAAAAAAAAAAGATAAATATATGAGTGTAGAGTTAGATAATAAAATAAGAAAAAATGTATTTTATTAACTTTTGTGAGTGAAAAAAGTTTACTTTTTAGGTGTGTGAAAGAAAAGTTGAGGCAACCAAAAAAAAAAAAGTGAAAATAGTTTTGAGACGGAGAGAGTATATGAGATCGCCTTAAATGTGGGACTACACAAATTAATACTCACCTTTTATTAAAGCAATAAGCTCAATAAAAATCTTCCATGTTTAAAGATGTGGCAAAAAAAGTAAAAAGATAAAGTAGAATTAATTAGTTCTTCTTGTTAAAATGTTACGGGACAAAAAGCAAAATACCCATTCTAATAAAATTAAAAGATTTTTACCTACTTTCTTTTAAAAAAAAGTTTTCTATCCATTTTCATATAAAAATACACATATACCCTTATTAAAAGCTATTTAATGTGTATATAAATCATTAATATATATTTAATTACTATTGTATTAATATTATTTTTTTATATATTATTATTAATAATATTACTTAAAATTCAGTATTTTATAATTTAATCAGATTTATTTATTTATTTATTATTTACTAATTGTACGACTTTCAATAATTTTTGGTGTTTAATAAATAACTATAATCATTAATATTTAACTTTAAATGTATTAATATTAATAAACTTTAATTAGTAATAACTGAATTTAATGAAATTTTAATATACAATAATGATTTATTAAAATTTAGATTTTAAGACTTAAGAATATTAAGAGCATTTTAGGAAAAAAACTTATTAAGTGGGTAGAAAACTTTTTCTTTAAAGAAAGTGGGTAAAAAACTTTTTGTTTTATTAGAATGGGTATTTTACCCAATTTCCACAAATGTTATTGTATGTTGTTTACATATGCACAACACAGGATACTCCTACATTAGAGGAATCTAAACTCATAAAAATTTGCAGTCCGATAAAAACACATCACTCAACAATGGAGATTATTTATATTTAAAAGTTAAGTTTGATTATACTAAACAATGTAAGTTAATTATACTGATAAATTAACACTAAAAATTAATAATAGTATAAACTTTTTAGTGTAATTGTTGATAGAATTTCTTAGTCGTGTTCGTTTATGTGGCTTTATAACGGATTAATTCTACCAAACAATAATCTTATGATTTTATATTCTTGGAGAGATAATATAGAGAGAGAGAGAGTGCTTAGAGAGAGAAAGTGTAATGTAGGGAATGTATTAGAATTGTGTGAATAGTACAAGAGAGGTCTTATTTATAGGTGTGCGAGTGTGAGACGGCACCTTACGAGCCTATATGGTCTCTGGTGTTGACGAAGGTTCCTTACCCTCGTCTTGGTCTCTCACACTGCTCCCTATGTCTTGTCTCGTCCTACCACTATGCCTTAGACTAGATGGGCCTCATTAAAAACCTCGTCGTAAACCACCCTTGTGGATAAACCGGACGGAGGGAAAAAGAGCGCACCATCGGAGTCCTATAGACTATCATGCGAGCTCATAGGCAAACTCGGAGATGAGCACCCGGGCGAACTCAGAGGTGAACACCCTGGTGAGCTCAGAGATGAACACCCAGGCGAGCTCAGAGATGAACACCCAGGCGAGCTCCTACGCCTTGGTGCCCGGAGGTGCGCTTGGCACTCTGGCGAGCTCGCGGGCGACCTCCTAGGTGATATCTTGATTCTCTGATTTGCCTCGAGTAGCTCGCTCATCAACATTAATCAATTTTCACTTTTGAGTATAATTAAACCAAACTTTTCAATATAACAATAATAATTATTGAGTGAGTGCATCATGTACTAATTTGATATGAGACTTTTGCAAATCATAATTACCAAACTAATTGATTTATATGCAAAAAAAAAAAAAGCAGAAATTTATCTTAATTTGAGTTCATGTGGACTCCCCCTGTCCCCCCCCCCCGAATTTATTCTCCATTGCACAGACACTAATTTTAAGAAAAATAAAATAAAATAGATAAAATAAGAATATTATGGAATAATTATTAAATTCACTAAAAATAAAATAATTGTTTATAAATGTGATAATAAAATAAAATTTTAAAAAAAGAGAATAAATTTAAAAGATGGAAGAAAATGGAAAATAAAAATAAATTGTTCATACATATTACATTGCTGCGAATATAAATGCTATTGGTAAAAATAAATGAAAAACTTCATATCACAATAGTGACATGCCAACATAACAGTGACAGTAAAATAACAAAAAAGTTGATGGGAATTTGTGTTCTAAGAAGATTTACTCCTTAACCTACCGTATTGTGACGGAAAAAAAAAAAAAAATTCTCTTATCCCATACTTATTTGCTAATTCTCGCCGAAAATATATTTCTATTGCTCAATTAATATTTCGATGAATAATAATAAGATAATAATACTCTCTTCATTTTAAATTTATTTTCATACTTATGTTTGACACACATATTAAAAAAAATTAATCTTTTCGACCAATAAAAACAAGTTGCTAAATTTTTTAGTATATAACGTGTGTATAATATGAATATTATATTAATTTTTTTTAAGGCGTGTAGATACAATTAGAATTGACCTATCGAAATGAAAAGTGTGCAGTTAATCACTCATGAAAGAAGTATTCCCTCTGTTCAACATTTTTTTTTTTTTGTCCACATAACTTTTTCTTATTTCCTTATTTAGAAACAACCTACACCCACAAATAAAAGTTTGGGCCCCACAATACCTCTATTTTTTTTCTTACATTATCTATCATTTCAATATAATATTAATTTTTATTAAATCTCGTATCACTTCACAAATAAGAAAATGATTGGTGGATGGAGGAAGTACTATATTTTATACAATTATATCATTCCTATATTATTATATTTATTTAGTATTTCATATTATTACTTCACGCATCACAAATAGATAATATTTCCTCTTACTCATATAAATTTGCACATTTTTTTATTTGGATATCTCATATAAATTTAAATACTATTAAAAAAATATTGATTTATATGTATTTTTACTGATATATTATTGTTTTATTTTAAAAATATATTTAAGAAAAATATGTTACTTTAAAATGTAAATTACTTCTGGACGGAAGGAGTAAGATGTAAAACATGGAATAAATGTCACGACTAAAGTATGAGTATTCTACATTAATATAACTAAACCTAAGTCGCTAATTCTTACGTTATGGATCACAAACTTCTTTATTTTAGAATTTGGGAACATTAAAACACTTTAATTAATTTAATTAACTAGGTTGATTTTTTTATTTTTTTTCCTTCTTTACGAATGCTATATGATGTTGTCACCAATCTTCATCTGATGAAGCCACGACGAATAAACAAGTGGGAAGAACAACATATCCTCTATTAATTTTATCTTTTATATATATCATGTGTATTAATATCATAAATTAACAAATGATATATATATTACATATATTTTAAATTAAAATTTCATTTAAAAGACTGAATATATGAGAGTAATTTATTTATTTAATTTTTTTAACACTTTTTTTCAATTGTGATCTAGATTTTCAACTCTTCAAATAGTAGGAAACCAAATAAATATAGGCGGAATTATTTTATGCAGAACCATAAATCTAGAGTGTGAAATTGACTACGTATAAAGGATCCAGTATTCTTATTGTTTTCATATGATAATTGACTTAAAAATCCTAGAATGTTGTTAGAACAATTTTTATAACTTTTACTGTCTTTGCATATGTAATATACAGCAATTATCTACTACAAAATTTGGCTTTTACCAATAAAAATAAATAAATTTAAAATGTGGACGTAAATTCCATAATTTTTAATACCATAAAAATTTCATCTCATTTAAAAATCTGTAATATTGGCACAAAAGTTGTGGTGAATTATTTATTTAATTCCCAACAAAGGTAAAGAGAATTAATGTGAAAGTGATTATATATATAGATTAGCAAATGTTGGCTACTATACGCTCCATCCCATAGATAATTAACTATTTATCAGACTTCCATAATCCTGAGATTAGTTAATTAATTAGTTAATGGAGACAGAACAAACAATTTTTTCCATCTTTTCAGCTTACAAAAAGCCAAAAGCCGTTTTCAGGTAAAGCTTTCACCGTAGCGATTTATTCGAACAGCTAATTAATCAAGGAAAAAAAGTGCTTTTTAAGTGGAATTAATAGACACCAATCTCAATCAGAGCAGACAAATTAACCACTTTTTTTTCAGCTAATTATTTGCTTCCTAATCAAGTGCTTTGTCTTTATTTCAATGCATGTTTTTCATGGATTCAACGTAATATTTATTACTACAAATTAAATCATCTTTGATGTGATGTGTTTGGTAATTATTGTGATTAATGCGGCGTGCTTATTATAATTATATCTTCTTCTTTTTTCACACATCACCTCACACTTTTTTAAATCATGGTGTTATTAGACCAAATTAATTTAATTTAGAGAAAAATATGTTTATAAAATTTTCTTAATGAAAAAATAGATTTTATCCAACAAAAATAAAGATATAGCCTTTTTTATTTTATTTTTTTTATCGGTAAATGTTAGTTGTTAGAAGTTAGTTCACCAAGTCTTCTTACACCCCAAGAATATCTCCAAGTCCACCCTTATATATCCCTCCTAATTCGTTCCCAAAGGGAATCGAACCCAGGTCACTCACTCAAGTGAGGAGCCTGGTGGCCAGGTAAGAGCCTTTTTTATTTTATTTTAATTACAACTTCGTAGGTTTAGTTTATCTTTAGGTTGCAGATCAAACGAAGTTCTGTTTTTTTTTTTAATTACAAATCTTGATATGCATTATATTTGTACATGACAATTTAATAAGAAGTATATGATATTATAGTACTTATAGTTTTCAAATTATTGAATAAGTGGCATATACAAAAATGATTTTTTAAAGAATTTAAAAACAATAAAAAAATGTGATTGGAATTTTGTAGGATCGAAATGGATATGATGGTCCACATTGTATGATTTTTCTGAAACACTCCAAAGATTTGTTCGTGCAGTAAGTTATCAGTTTTCTTCATACTGTTCACATGATTACAAAATATTTTTTCTGCACTTACTCCATGTTTAAATTTATTTATATTAAAAAATATGAGTTGATTATACTCCCTCCGTCCACAAAAATTGGACCACTTTAACAATTCACGGTTATTAAGAAAAGTTGATGTTGATGTGTAAAAGTGAGTGTATTAGGATAAAAAATATTTAATTATTAAAAAAGTACTTGATGTGATGGGTAAAAATGAGTATATGTATATAAAAAATGAAAATAATGATTGTAAGTTTTCCATTTTAGGTAAGTAGACCATTTATTGTGGACGGCCGTTTAAGGCAAAGTGGACCATTTATCGTGGACGGATGGAGTATTAAAAATTGTGAATTGATTATAAAAAAATTATTATCGATTTCGAATATGAGATTTTCAGTATAATTAACTCACACTTTTCAATATAAATAATTACAAGTGACGAGGTGCATTTGAGATTTTCGCAATTACAAGTCCTACATATTGTCTTCGTCCAATGGACAAATAAAAGGCTCAAATGTATGCACCCACAAGTGTTTGAAGTACACTACATATTCTAATCGATTTTGTCAAAGAGTATTTTTTTTAATTTGATTTTTGGTGAAGAATAGAAATGAAGGACATTTTTTTCTTTTATTTTTTGTTGAAGAACATTTTATTTTTAAATCTTGCACACTACTTCATCTTTTTGCTTTATTTGGGCCTTGGAAAGAGGTAGTGATAGGCGTGGGCTTGTTGCCATCTTTTGTGGGTCGGCCTATCGTTAGTCTCTACACACACCAGCCCAGTCAAAAATTGTTTTGTTTGGGCGTTCTACAACTCAAAAGTACTTTTTCGAAATTAATTTTTTTTATTTTTCTTTAGATAGAAAATATTTGGATGATTTTGAAATTAAAAGTAATTTAAGCATAAAATAAGTAATTCTACAACCTGCACTCCATAAGATAAAATAGTGTTTTCATACCTGGACAGGTGATCAAACCGAACAAGATATCAGTTAACGGTTCAACCATTAAAATAATTTATACCTGTTATGGGTGCAAATAAAGTGAAATAATGATCAGATGAGCAAGTACTGCTGATTAACTGAACATTATTATTATCAGCTGAAGGGGGTCAGCTGATAGGTCTGCTGAGGGTCATCTGATATGGTCAGATGAGATCATCTGGAAATCTTCTAAAAGTCATCTGGTATATTAGCAGAGTCAGCTGAGGGGGTCAGCTGATGTAGTCTCCTGAGTGGTCAGGATGATCAGTCAGGATGGTTGGTCAGGACATGATGATAGTCAGGTCAGTTGGTCAGGTCAGACTGGTTAGTTAGGATGAAGGTCTACTGATGATATCAGCCGATGAAGGTCTACTGATGAAGGTCAGGACATATCACATCAGCAGACATGAAAAGAGCATACTGACTCCAAGTCAGGAATTAACCAAGAATCAGTTACGAAGCGGTTTAAACTTCCAAATTGGGCAACTGACGATCAGTTTAACAGAATCAAAACTGAAGACCGTTGAGCTCTGACAGTTGTTCATTTTCGGTTGCAACTGTAGCAGTTACTTGTTGGGTGGTTACAAACTCAAGGATTATTTTGGGTTCCCATATTTTCTATATATACACACATATGTATAGAGAAATGTCATCCTACACAATATATATACTTAGAGAGATATCCACACAAATACTTGTAATTTGTATCATCACTCATTGATTACTGAGAGAGGTGCCTCATCCGCGGACGTAGATAATTTTTGATCGAACCACGTAAATCTTGGTGTTCTTCAATTTCTTTATTTCTTTGATTTCAAACAATCATTGTTAACTCAACAATACCAATTTTTTTTAATATTTTCTATGTTAAGTAAAATAAATATACACTTATAAAATTAAATAAATATATTTTCGTCGTAAAACAATAACACAACATACAAAAAAGACAAAATAACTCAATCTAAAAAATTACTATATTTATAAATAAGTTCATAATATTTGCATAGAAGTATTTTTTATTTACAGAAACACATTTTTTTTCTGCACATAACCAATTTATAATTAATTTTAATTTTATAAACTATTTTGTAGTTTTTTCAAAATCTAACCACTTAACTTATTTTAATTTGTTAACCTAAGTTAAATTCATGCAATGTATTTATTGTGAGGGTGTATAAAAATTAAATATTACTAAAATTTAATCTATCCACCTGTAACATTATATATAACCCCATCCCTATTAAATAATAAATCACGCGGATAAAATTAATTATTACTCCCTCTATCTCAATTTTTTTTTCATATATGATGCAATACACATATAAAAAAAAAAATTTAGTGCAAAACAGTTGAATAAAGAAGAGAATATTTTATTAACTTTTGTGAGTTTAATATATTTTTATATTTGAGACGTGCATTAGAACATTTAAAAAAAAAAAGATAAATGTAAAATAAATCACAAAATGTAAAATATAATTTAATAGCAAAGTTCTCTTATGCAGCAGGTGATTGGTATACTCGCTCAACAATTGAGTTGAATTTGAATATATTGAAAAGCAGGGTACGTTTTTGCTTACACTAAAAAATTTACACTTTTATTAATTTTTTGTTTAACTTTTTCAGCGTAATCAATTCATATTTTTTTGTATAATCACACTTAACTTTTCAGTGTAATTAACCTCAATTGTAGAGTGAGTGCGCTAAGTGCACATGAGCCTTAATCAATGTAATAAACAAGTCTTGGTCTCATGTGCATCTGTTGCACCGTAAAATTAAAGTACATTTTTAAAATGTTACACATATTTTTATTAAAATGAATATCTTTAAATGTGTAATTTTTCAGTAATAATACGTATGACTTTTCATAAATAAATGGTACTCCCTCTGTCCACCAAATTATTTCCCACTTTTCCTTTTTGTTTGTCCATAAAACTTTTTCTCATTTCCTTATTTGGAAACAACCCACATTCACAAATAAAAATTTGGGCTCCATAATACCTCAATTTTTTTCTTACTTTATCTATTATTTCAATATAATATTAATTTTCACTAAATCACTCGTCACCTAGTGCACTAGCTACTTAAACAATATTCGTTATTCCTGTCCAATTGACTGTTTTGGTAATTATATTAAAAAAAAAAAAATGCCCTTTTTACAAGAAAAAGAAATAAGAAAAAGCGAACACGCGTGGCTTTTAATTTGACCATACTTCAAAAGACTAATCATTATTCTATTAATAAGAATGTTGCCTTCCACAAAGTGTCCCAGCAAACCCTAAAATCCCCACCGTCATGCAGCCGGAAAACTCGCCCGGATTTTCATCCCTCGATCAGCTTTTGGCCGGAAATGGGCCGAGCTTCGGTTTTCCGGCGATGGAGAAAACTGACCAGGCTCGAAGTTCTGAAAACCATAAAGAAGCTGAGAGAAAACGTAGAGAGAGAATTAATGGCCATCTTGATAGACTCAGAGCTCTTCTTCTCTGCAATTCTAAAGTGAGTAAATTGAATTTAATTATTTGTTTTCTTTTAATTTATGTAGATATTATATATATATGATGAATTAATTAATATTTAAATGTTTTAGAAATATTATTCGTTGATGATGGGCTGATTTTAAGAGGATTTTTATGGTACGATGAATTAATGAATGATCAGGTTAATTTTAAGTCCATATATATATTGATCAATAAAAGATGTCTCATGCATGACAATTTGACAATTTTTCTCACATCAGATCAAAGTGAACTAATTAGTTGAATTATAACGAAGTTTATTTAAATTTTTCTTATACAAAGGATTTTATTTTATATAAAAGTCTAAATGTAAAATCAATTTATTTATATTAATTTCCTTGATAAATTAATTATACATATTTATAAAGGATTTTAATTTATTTGTCATTTAATTTTATCACATTTTGATTTTTGTCATATTCACTATTAAATTTTGATTAAATTTGGTTCTGTATTTATTTTTCGTCATCCGGCCTACTGTATCATGTAACCAGCAGGATATAATATGATATGTTATCTATTTTTTTATTTTTTAAATTAAAAAAAATTTCTTAAAGATGAAAGTGACTAGACATATTTATTTTTCTCCATCTATTTTTCGTCAAAACAAATTCTATAGATGGAACTAGCTAGGATCTGAATCAAACTATACTCTCCAGCCGCTATCGTAGTTTGCTCTATGTTTCGGAATTCATTATCTTGATCGAAAATGAGTGGAGAAGAATTAATGTGCTTAGTGATCACTTTTTTAAATTAAAAAAATAAATATAAGTTATAGGATGAAATCAAAATTTAAAAATTAATAGGACGAAAATTAAATTATAATAAATTTAATTACATGAAAAAAAAACAATTTTTATGTACCACCATTTAGCATGCAATATTTGAAATAAAATCCAATTAAATATGTTTCATCAATTTTGTTGATTTATTTCAGATAGACAAAGCTTCATTGCTAGCAAAGGTGGTTGAACGTGTGAGGGACCTAAAACAACAAACTACAGAAATCATGCATTTCGATCCGACGTCGTTTCCTACCGAGTCCGATGAAATCGCTGTTCTTCAAAACCACGATTCTGTCGACGGAAAGTCGCTAATCAGGGCTTCCCTTTGCTGCGAAGATCGAGTCGACCTCTTACCGGACTTGATTGAAATCCTTAGAAAATTACCGTTGTGCCCTTTAAGGACCGAAATTGTGACAATGGGAGGAAGGACTCGAAACGACATCGTTTTGGCGGGCGATAGCGACCGTATCGACGAATCGGCATTGGTGTTGAGAGATGCGTTGAACACGTTGATGTTGCGATCGAGCTACGTTGGTGGCGAACGACCAAAAAGAAGAAGGACGATGTTTGATCAAATTATAGGGTAAATTACAAAATGGTCCACAAATTGACATTAATTATAAATTAGTTCTGCGTAGAAAAAAATGTACTACTTCTATGTAAATCACCCAATTATATAAGGATAAATGTTGAGTAATATATATATCAAACCCTAATTAATTGAAATAAGCAATTGTTTCTAGTGTGATTTATATACAGGTTCAAAAAAATCACTATATCTACAAATAGGTTCATAATATTTGCACAGAAACACATTTTTTTCTGCACAAAAACATATATTTTTTTTGCACAGCACCTATTTGTAAATATAGTGACTTTTTTTAACCTATATGTAAATCACCCTTGTTTTGATTCTATTTGTGTTTAGGGTTTGTAATTGTAATTGTAATTTAACATGCAATGTTTATTTGTTTTGGGTTGGTCGAGTTATGTAAATTAATAGTGTTTGAATGGGTGTTGTTTTTAGTTGTAATATTAGTGTTTTTTTGAAGATGAATGTAACAACTCAAAAATTATTTGCTAAAATGGTTTGGGGTGCCTATTCTAAATTTTTCAAGAAATGAAAATATATATATTCCTTTTTTTTTTTTTTGCTTTATTTAAGAAGAATTATTAATTTTGGAATACTTTTTATGAGTATTTGTTAAATTAGAATTCTATCTTTTTGGGTTACTATATTTATGAACTTATAAAATTAAGACATTGTACTTTATATGCTTGTGAAATTAGAACACTATCTTTTGTGTTTTGCAAATATTAGCTTAAATTTTTCAAACACAAATGATAGTATTCTAATTTTGCAAATTTGTAAGAATTATGTCCTAATTATGTAAGTTTGTAATTAAAATAGGATCCGAATTTGCAGGTTGGCAAAAATAATACCAATAAGATAGTATCCTAAAAAATTGTCCCACCTTAGACATGTTGAATTAACGTTTTTCTTGATGGTGATTACACAACTAAGTACTTTTGTGCTCTACTTTTGAATAAAATAGATAAAAAAATATTGATTGTGACATGCATGAAAAATTGAATGAGAACAATGATTATCAAAAGATGTAGTTTTCAAATGAGATGATTGAATGAGAACTCCATCCTTTTGCAAATAGACAAATGATATTGCATGCATCTTTTATTCTCCTTAACTATTACTCCCTCCGGCCAGGTATATGTTTATTGTTGGTAATTTTAGACACACATATTAAGACAAAAGTAAAAAAAATGCAAGTGATACGTTGGGAAAAGTAAAAAAGTAATTGAAATAGTGTAAAAAGTAATGAAAATAATAATATAAAAGTGAATAATAATTTTCAAAAAAAATGTAAAAAAATAAATGAAAAATATACAGTAGGACGAACAGAAAAAACAAAATGGAAAATATATAATTTTTCTACTATTTTATTCACATAATTCTTATCCGAATGATAAATTTTCAAGTCATAAATTCGAATAACAATTATTTTATATGCAACCGTTGCTTACTTTTAATTTTTTCATGTCATAAATTTGACAAAAAATAAAATAACAATTGATAGGTTTAAATGCAAAAATTAATGAAGCATGCATCTTATCGACTTAATTACATAATACTCTCTCGTACAAATTCATAGTGAAAACTCTGCATTTAAGGCTTGTATTTTGATCAGAGATTTCTTGGATCGATGAGTGATTTAATTAGTTTAGTTCCTACAACTTTTTTAACTGAGTTTTAACTCTAAATTGCAAGTGTAGGTATTGTGTGAAAATAGTTAATGATAAGCTTATCATGAAATTATTTTAAAATACTATTAAATATTTGATCAAGTGTATCAAAATATGCATAAGGTGTATCAAAAGTTGATGTTAATATATAAATTTAACTGACGTTAGCTTTTGATACACTTGATGAGATTTTTAATATATCTAATTAAATATTTGATACTTTAAAACTGATTCATGATAAATTTATAATTAACTATTTTCATACAAAACTTTGCCGGCAATATATATAGCATGCATGAGAGAGGAGAAAAATCGTAGTTGAGATAACGTTAAATCGTAACAAGAATTTAGATAATTAATTTCGTTGATTTAATATTTCGAGGATGATATTATAAATATTTGTGGTGTATTATTTTTAAATTTATTTGAAGGGTATTAATTTTTTAGTGAATCAAATTTGAAAAAAAAATGATGGCAGATGAACGAATTATTTAATTGTAAAGAAGATATTATATATGCTCATATATGCTCTGTGCGTTATACATTTTTTTTTTATCGGTAATGTTAATGGTTAGTAGTTAGTACACCAAGTTTTCATACACTCATATTTCCAAGTCAACCTTATATCTCCCTCCTATTCGTAGGGAATCGAACCCTAGTCACTCATTCAAGTGAGGAGCCCGGTGGCCAGGTGAGTTGGTTGTGCGTTATACATCATTAATAGACAATAATACTCACTTTGTAAAATATAAACTTGCACCAATTTCTGAGCATATAAAATTAGAAAAGTTAACTAATATTAAGTGTGTTTTGAGGATAATTTTATAGTTTTTTTTTTTTAATTTATAACATAGAGAATATGTAGAATTGTGTGTATATATGTGTGAAAAAAAATATTGACATTTGTTTTATATTAAAGATATTTTGAGCAAAATTTACGAAGGATTTGACATTTTTAGTGTGTAAATTTGTGCGAGATATTACCAAAAAAATATATGTAAATTTGTAGGATAGAGGGAATATTGTATTTTATATTATAATAAATAATAATAGACGTTTTTGGAGAAATCATATTAATTTTTAAAAATTAATATTAATAATGCATGATACACATGCATTTACCTAAATTGTAATGAGTTAAATCTATTTAAAAATTAAAATACAATAAGAAAATTAAGAAATTGTAGGTGTATATTAGATTATTATCACAAGCATAAAAATAAATTCTTTTGAGCAAAAAATGGTTTTTGGTCTCTTGTAATGTTCAATGCAAATGTTTAACTACAGATTTTCATTGAATCGAATTCGTTGTTTTGCGTTTTAAAAATCTGCATTCAAATTTTAAAGTTCAAAACTCATCCTAATTTTAATTTATATTTTAATTTTAAATATTTAATATTTACACTCAGTAAATAAAATATAATTATTATTCATCTCCTCACAACTACTCCCTCTATCCATCAAACTATTTTCCACTTTCCTTTTTTGTTTGTTCACAAAACTTTTTCCCATTTTTTTATTTGAAAACAACCCACACTCACAATAAAATTTTGGGCCTCACAATACTCATATTTTTCCCTTATTTTATCTATCATTTCAATATAATACTACTTTTCATTAAATCTCGTGCCCACAAAGAAATGAGAAAAAGTTTCATGGACGGATGAAGTATTATTTACTCTTTTATAGTTATTAGATACAAAGTTAAATCAATGTCATATTTAAAACAGATATAAAATTATAAAATCCACTGAATTTTAAAAGTTATTTACCCCAATACAAACATACTTTTTTTCCCTTTTTTCACAGACAAAAACAAACATACCCATTAAAATGAATATCTTTAAATTTGCAATAAAAGAAAAAAAAAAAAAAAATAGAAAAGGAAGTATAGTGGGGTGGGGACATGGGTGGAAGCATATAAATGATGAGGCCGACAATTGCAGCCACGCCGCTGCAGTGTTTGTCGGGCCCGGCCGCGTGGCCCGCTGTCGCTAAGCGCCCTCTCTATTCTTTGTGTAGCCCAATCATTATTTTATATACTACCTCCATTTAAGTAAAAATATAATCCCGTCCCGATATAAGTTGATCGTTACTTCTGGATACACAGATTAAAGTAAAAGTAAAAAATATAAGTAATATGATAAAAAAAATGAAAAATTATAAATAATGTGATTGAGAAAAAAAAAAAAAAAAAAAAATAGTGTAAAAAGTATTTAAAATAATAATAAAGAAGTGAATAGTAGTTTACCAAAAAGGTGAAAAAAAAAACAATATATAATGGGACGGACGAAAATGACAAAATGAACAACTTATAGTAGGACGGAGGGAGTACCATTTTTTTTCCACGTGATTTAATGCAACATATCGAAATTTTTTTTGAGATATTGTGAGGTTCATAAATAAATAAAGTAAATATTTTTAAAAAATATATCATATGTATTTTTAAAAAATATTCACGTTATTCATGAATAGACGTGGCAAACGGACCGGACTGGCCCAGTCCAACCCATCGGGCAGAGCATATTCACGAGCTTGGCCGGGCCGGTTCATTCTCTAAGCAGGCCTATAAAAATGTAGTTCAGTCAGTCAGCCCAAATATTGGGTTGACCGGGCCGATTCATCAGGTCGGGCCAAAATAACCAACTTTTACATGTAAACATGTTCATTGGGTCGGCCCATCGGGCCAATACATATTCATTGGCTGGGCCGGACCATTTTCTAATCGTGTCTGTAAAAATTGAATCCAATCTAGCCCAAGTATCGAGTAGGCCGTACCAAAATTGTCAGCTCTATTCATAAACGAATCCACAATATCTCAAAATATCATCTGACATATTGCTAAACCTGCATATAAATGTGTACATTTTTAATGGACAGCGGAAATATCACTTTTTATTTATATTTTATTGAGAACAATTAACTTATTTCTATGAATTGCAATAACGATTAAAATTAGGATTTAAATTATTGTACGAATAGTTATCTGAAACAATAATTTAATAATAATTCAGAGATCCACGCGATAAGCCATTTACCGGTGAAAATCCATTTTAATTTAGCATATTTCTGTTTGGTGTGAAGAGACATTTTAAAAATTAATTGAGTGCATTTTAAAATTTTCACTTAGAGGTTAGAGGGAAACACACTTTTGAATTACGTTTTTTTTTTTTTTAAATAAAGTAATTTTTTAAATTAAAATTTGATATATAAGAATTTTGTAGTTTAGGGAATTTTAAAAATCTAGTTTTAGATATTTGAATCGGGTATAATGTAATTTTATGTCAGATAATGACCATAATTAATATCAACTATTTTAAAAATATCAACTGCAAAAGCTTAGATGAAACTTTCTAATCTCAAATTCTGTCGAAACTTATACTCCCTCCGTCCCGTAGGAATTTGCACCCTACGGAACGGCACATTTTTTAAGGAAAATTATTTTATATATAAAGTAGTGACATATGGGTAAATATGTGTAAAAGTTTGTGAGTGTGCACGTAAATCAATGTTTCCTCTTTTGGTAGTGTGCAAATTTGTGTGGGACGTCCCAATAAGAAAAGTGTGCAAATTCCTGTGGGACAGAGGGAGTACTTCAGTAATTTAGAATATGATGTAATCTTATAAACAAGTTTGATAAATTATCCACTAATTTAGAATATGACATAATGTGATATACAAGTTTGATAAATTATCTATAAGTTAAAAAATTTACAGACATACCCTAAGAGATTGTTGGAATTGAAGTAGTACATGGGCACTATCAGTATAATAAGAGTATGCGTCAGTTTGCAAGTACTGCAAAACAGCTTCTAAAAGTATTTTTTTTTTAAGAAGATGTGTGAATTAATTTTAAAAAAAATAATATTTTTAAAAGCTGTTTATATCAAAAACAGGCACTTACAACCTTCTAAATACTTTATTTTAATAAATATTTTGAAGGTGGTACAAATTGTTAAAGAATTTTAGAAAATAATATTTCTCGTCATTTACTTTTTACCTATCATGGTTTTAATTTTTTTAACTAATAAAATTTGATTCAGTTCTTTATCTTTTAAAAAATTAAATTTTTAACCTTTACTTTAAAAAAAATTGATTTTCATAAAAAAATTAACCTTTATCTTTTTATCCTTTATTTTTATAAAAAAATTGATTTTCACTCTTTATCTTTTCAAATTAAGTTTAAATTTCATTCTTTTTTAAAGATAAAGGACTAAAATCAAATTCTAATGGTTAGAAGACCAAAATCATAATAAGTGAAAAATAAAAGACCGAAGAAAAAAAAAAAACATTTTTCAATGAACTTGTAAACTCACCAACTACCCTCTAAATTATGGGTTTGAATAAAACGCAGATTCGTATTGTCAAATAATGTTCATCGTTTCATCCGTTTCACAACAAGGCAATGGACACATTGCACAATACAAAGTTGAGTGAAATCCCAAGGACTTTTTTTCAAAGTAATCTTTCCTCTCAAATAAAATTACAACAGAAATTAGGAGTCCTGGCTGCAGTCTAGACAAGAATGGCGGGCTCGAGGGCAACGAGCGCTGACTTGATTCTTTCCACAGCTGCCCGCAGTGTGGTCAATGACTCTGCATACGAGATGCGAATGCACGTATCTTCTCCGAAAGCATCGCCTGGAACAAGGGCAACCTGTCCGAAGAACAGTAACTATTAAAATCAAGAAGATCACTCACTAGTCACTACTATAAGGCATATAAGAGCACTGATTATGGAGGTTTTGGTCTTTAAGATGAGCGTTGAAAATGCAAGGAATATGTTCTACTTTTTACTATTTCAGCATGCATATCATTTCAAGACTTTCTGCAAGAAAAAACAAGGAATGGAATTCTCACTTGAGCCTTGTCAAGCAAGTATCGGCACAGGGCCTCTGAGCCCTCGATTTCGCCAAACCCTTCGACCTTCGAGCCATAGTAATTACTGAAGTCAAGGAAAAGATAGAAAGCTCCCTGCAGGTCGATGCCAACAAAGTTCGTCTATCAGGCTTTTGATCGGGAAAGATCCCAAAAATGTTATATTTTCTCTTTTCTACGCGATAGGTAATAGAATAGAACTTGTATGTATTAGGTACTCCGTTCAAGTCAAGTGAAAATTTTTATGGCATTAGTTGTTTTACTAAAGAATATTATTTATTTTTACTGAAAAATATTAGTTACAAAAAAGGGTTACCTGTGGCTCCGAGATTTTGACACCCTCCAATTGTCTAAAGCTTTCGATCAGAAAATCTCTCCTCTCACGAAATGCTTTAACCATATTAGCGACTGCTTCCCCACCAGCGTAACCCAACCCTAAAGCAGCAACAGCAGCTTTTTGAGATATACTGCTGGCACCTGACGTCGACTAGCAAAAAAACACACCCGAGTTTCACTTTATTTAAGCCCAAAAAATATGGCATTCAATGTGTTTTCTAATCAAAAGTTTCAGAATACTTTAATACAGTTCACGATAATTTCCAGTATGATCATGTAACAGAAATTATATCCGTTCACCCAAAAATTGAATTTGATAATAGCATATGAGCTGTAAATTATGTTGAGTAGACACCTGACTTTGGATCTTCCCACAGGCAGCAACAAAATGCTTTGGGCCAGCAAGATACCCAAGCCTCCAACCAGTCATGGCGAAGGCCTATGTGGATTACATCAAAATTAAGTCAGAGAAGCATCGTTCCATAGATCATGTGGATGACATCAAAACAGAACATAATGGATAATTTAAAAAAAAAAAAAAAACATGGACATCTATTCACCTTTGAAAAGCCATTCACGGTCAATGTTCTATCCCACATGCCTGGCAAAGATGCAAAGCTCGTGTGGGTTGCTGGTGCATAAATGATATGTTCATAAATTTCATCAGATAGCACCTGCAGTTAAAAGAAAAAGTAAAGAGCTGGAAAATAAAACAAAACTAATCATCCTCAAAGCAGGTCAAATTGCTGATTTATAGGTATATATGGAAAACTTACTAGCAGCCTGGGATGCTTTGCGACAATCTCAGCAATCTGTTCGAGCAATTTACGAGGGTAAACAGATCCCGTGGGGTTGGAAGGAGAGCAGAGAATCAACAGCCTTGATTTCTCAGTCAGTATGGACTCCAGAAGCTTTGGATTTAATAGAAAATTTTCAGATATGTGTGTTGGAAGAATTACAGGATTAGCATCAGCCAACCTCGCCATTTCTGGGTAGCTCACCCAAAATGGAGCTGGTATAATCACCTGCACAAGTGATGCTTGTTTGATGAACGTTTAAGTTTTATTATTTAATATACTTTAAAGAAAGTATCTATATAACCTTGCTATATGAGACATCATGAAGAACAATGATCAATTTTTGCATGTATCATCTGATGTCGATTTTCTTCTTTACTAAAGTTGAATAATCAGTAGCACAAATAAAAGCCTAAAACTGACTTTTTCAGAGTGATTAACGCAAATTAGCTGATAAAATAAAGGGAAATATAATAAACAACTAATTTGTAATGTTATCATCTTTAGCATAAAGTTTTGAGTCTTTACATACATTTTTTGCTGAAGCATAAGTATCTTAGGATGCATTGTTTTGCAATGAGAAGTGTGATGCTTATTCTTTTTCGGTTTCTAATATAAGAAAATGATGATTAATTTTACAACCAATATAAGTCTTCAGAGATGAATGCATCCAGCATTATAGATTATATAATCAACGTATCAATATCCAGGTTCAGATTCTACCATGGCCAATAAATCTCCATTCAAAATTAACTAGTAAAAAAAGGAGTACCAAATGTCATTTGTATGGAGCAGAAAGATGAATATATACCTCGTCACCAGGCGAACACACAGCCAGAACTGCCTGAAGAATACTTTGTTTTGCACCATTACTCACCAAAATCTGGTCAGGCGTGTAGGATATTCCGTTCTCCTCTGTTTTTAAATAAAATTATGATTATGTGATTAAGATGAGTTGGTCTTATGTAAAACAATTTTATAGTGCAACTTGTTTGCATTATCACTTTATATTAAAACAATGAAAGCATTCTAATGAAACAATTAATACGAACAAAACTAATAACTTAAATGCAACAACTAATAATGTTTAAAAAGTACACATAAAATGCAAACCAACACCGTAAAAGATGATTTGATTAAGACTTTGCCACTTAAGATACTAAAAGAAATAAAAAAGGCTGTCACGAAAATACCTTGTAGCTTGCGACAAATAGCTGTACGGAGTTCCATGGTACCTGCATTAGGAGTATACCTAGTATGTCCTTCCCGGATTGCGTTTATTCCAGCCTAAATTGGCGAAAGGAGCAAAAAATTTGTCAGATCAATGATGATATACAACTAGTTCATTAAATTTCAAGAATGAGAGAGATTCAAGGAATTAAGTATCTATCACCTCAGCAATAACTGTTGGAGTGTTGAAATCAGGTTCTCCGGCAGCTAGACGAATAACAGGCACACCAGCCTGTGCAAGTGCAGTTGCTTGATCCGTGATAGCCACCGTCTTTGAAGGCTTCACGGAATTCACTCTAGGGCTCAGAGAGACATCAAGCTCTGATCTCACAGTTGCACTAACTCTCTGCATACTTAGTTGTCTTGATGCACCTAATAATCTACGGAAAAAACACAAATGAACTTGGATTTATAACTAATTAGTGAGCAAGATTGATTAACTATAATGAAAAGATATCAAGTTAATAATAAGATCATCATCAATATATCAAGATTGTAGCACAGAGAGCAACACAACCAGATTGATTGGGGCAACATTTCTCAATTAATTCTACAAATCACACACATTGCGGAATTCAACGCCTAAAATCCTCCAAAACCCATTAATCTAACATCGGGAATTTACAGAAATTACATCTATTTCATGAAACGACTGCAAAACCCATGCGAGAAAATGTATTAAAGTGGCAGAAAAAGGTAAAATACAAACAAACCCGCGTATAGAAACATCAGAAATCAAGAAAAGGGAAGCTTACTTGATCGTCACAGGGTGCAATTGAGAGGAGAAGGAGAGTGATGAAGAACTCAGCGAATCTGAAAGAGGTTTAAGCTGGAGTTGGGTGGGCGCGATGTTTGCCTGAATAGAATAAGATGCAGCGGCTACCATGATTTGTTTCTCCAAAAACAATTTGGTGGGCTACAATTGCAACTCAAACACAGGCAGCAAATGTTTTCTTGCAAATGGAATTGGGTTGGTGGGAAAGAGAAGGAAGAGTAGGAATATTCACATGGTTGAAGAATTGAATAGGGCCTTGGCTTATTGGCTGCGCGGGGAAGAACAGGGGGTTGGTGGGTATGGATTTTTTTTTTTCAATTTCTTTTTCCAATTTTAGTTACACCAGATGATGGCATGTCGCATGTGTGGTTTTTTTTTTTTTAAACTACTGATACCACCGAATTACTTATACAAATGGATTAGCCTTGTATGTACAAGTTATACAGTGCAACTCAAGTTCATTTTTAAAAAATTAAATAATTTATAATTGAAAAGTTAAATAGTTTATTACTGAAAAGTTAAATTATGAAAGATATACTTTTCAGTAATAAACTGTTTAACTTTTCAATTATGAACTGTTTAACTTTTTAAAAATGAATTAGAGTTGCGCCGTGTAACTAGTGCACAAGAGACTTACTCTATACGAATTTATTCAAGTTTTTTCTCAGATCAAATTTGCAAGTGCAATTATTCACACTTTTATAACTGAAAATTGAATTCTTATTTTATCAGATGTTGAAGTTGGGATTTTTTAAAAGTTGGAGTTAGATTACCGTCTAATTTTGGGTTGTAATTTTAAACGATCTCTCTTTCGTTGTAGTTGTGCTTCCGATTCATTGCAGAACGAAAGTTACGAAACAATGTCATAGATCTAATAATAGAAATAATTATATTAAAAAATTATTATAATTTAATTTTAAAAAGAAAGTTGTGATTTAACTACTCCCTCTGGACTACTTTCACACATATCTTATTTGGATATCTCAACTCTACTTTATATATTTGGAAAGGAAATTTTCTACTTTTACAAAAGTAAATAATTTTTTATTTTTTTATTTAACTTTATACGCGTATATTTATTTTTTCGCATGCTCAAGATAGCTGTCTATGAAGATAATCTTAGAATCGAGGAAGTACAATTTTATAAATAAAATAAATTATTAAAAGGAATATGTTACTGTCATATATGATATATGATATATCCCATCCATTAAATAATATCCTGCCCTTTGAAAATTTGATTTCAAATTCATTAAGTATACTACATTATTACCGATAATACTTTGTCAATATATATATATATATGTATATATATATATATATTCCGTAAATAATTTTAATAAGCTAATAAATCACTTTCAAATCAATTTTGAGGTGTAACTGAAGTCAATTTTATAATGACTTTTTCCTACAATCTTGTTACAAGTAAAAACATCTAATATTTAAAATTGAATTACGATTATAGATATATTTAATTTTTTATTAAGATTATAGATATTAATTATCAATCGCGCAACAATTCACGAATATGATTATAGGTATATTTAAAATTTTATTAAATAGGACTATAAATATGATTTTAAGAGATTTAAGAACGACTATATTCATTGGATAATGTATTTTGTATATCGTATAACATTATTATTATTTTGGAGTATAACAAGACCTCTACTAGTAATTGTTTGCGATTTGAAACTAAAGATATTTTTTTTATTATATATACATAATACATTATCAAGTCAGTTTTTTATTATATATACTCATTTTTTATAATTAAATTTATTTAAAAATTATTCATTATTAATTTATTTTTTTAAAATTATTTATGTCTTACAAAAATATATAATTAATATACAATCATTCAAGCATTACTCCACTAACTAATAATAATAAAATAATACATCATTATTTTCAAAAAAATATTAATTTGATATAAAGTTTCATCCACCCCTATCACGTCCAATTCAAATCAAACTCAAATTTATTATTCACATGATTTGTCTTATCCACTTTTTTTCTTCGTCCGAATATGCTCCATCCATCCCATGATCAAACCAAACACTACCTTAATTATTTCACTAACTACCAACTAAATTTCCATGGCTAAATCCTTTCTACAGAAGCATAATTACTTTCAGACAACTCCTCAATCATTTTTCTGTTACTTTCAAACAACTCCTCGATCATTTTTCTTCCATCTTCCGTTTGATACTTCCAGAAAAGCATTAACTTGATAATTAGTTAATTACACCTTTAAAAAAATGAATTAATTCCATTTATCATGAAACCTAGCCCACCTAGTCAACGGGCTCCTCATTTGAGTGAGTGACCCGGTTCGATTCCCTCTGGGAACGAATTGGAGATGGGAGATATAAGGTTGGCTAGGAAGTAGTTTATTTTTGGAATGTTTGGGGAACTACTAACAACTAACATTTATCGATTAAAAAAAATTCCATTTATCATGAAATACACTCTGTTCAATATTTCTATCCATAAAACACAGAGCTATCGTACACGTCTGATATTTTTAACATCTATCATACAATTTGATGACCATTCTCATAAAACTTCATCTCGAAAATTCCCACAAAATAATACTACTTCCGTCCACGAAAAATACACTCAAATATTTGCACGTGGTTTAATGCAATATGTCGAAAGGTATTATGGATTATTGTGACGTCCGATATGAACATCATGTGTACTTTCCAAAGACATTCTCTTTATTCATATCGGACGTCACAATATCCTGTAATACCTTCCGACATATTGCATTAAACCACGTGTAAATATTTGAGTGTATTTTTCGTGGACGGAGGTAGTATAATCCAAGTGATCTATTAATAACAAAAACAAGATTTTCAGTACATGCAAAAGTTTATCCAAAAATGTTTGATTTGCAAAAAAAATTAACTAAAAAAACAACTTGAATGAAGTTTCAAGTTAATCCTGACTCAACATTATAGCAAAGCATTGAACAATTTACAATAGCTATTCTTCTTCAACTAAAGATGTATGATAAACTCTCACAAAACATAACTAATTAATATTAGACAATAATTAGGGTATGTTTGGTTCGTAAGATAAAAGTATCTATCCGTCGAAAACATGCATGTTTTCGACGGATATATACTTTTATCTTACGAACCAAACATAAAAACTAATCAACAATAGTAAGAAGATTGTTTGTGGCCTCTAATCTCTTAGTTTGCATGTTTAAGGATTATATTTACATAAATAATACTCCCTCCCCTCCGTCCCAAAACTACTTTCACACTTTCTTTATTTGAACGTCTCAACTCTTCTTTCACACACTTAAAAATGGAAACTTTTTACACTCAAAAAAATCAATAAAATATACTTTTTCTTATTTTATTATTTAACTTTACACTCACATACTTACTTTTTCTTAATTCGCGTGCACGGAACTACTATGAAAGTAGTTTAGGGACGGAGGGAGTATTCAATAGGAAAATTCATGGGCCTTCTAATTATAATAATTAAAATTAAACATTTCATTCCGTAAACTACATCTTTTAATTTATCAAATTGAGGTTATCAGAAATATCATATCCACATCTGGAGCTATGTAAATTTGAAACAAACATATGTAACTCTTTATAACAAATAAAGAAGTAATCCTTTTATACCAAACATAATAAGCTTCAAGTCTCCAACTCAATCAATAAGTACATTTGCTTATTTATGGGACAGTAATATGCTGTCATGATTTTATATAATTGATAATGTTTTCTAATCCGATGGTTTAATGTGGCTAATTAAGAGAAACACTCACGTGAAACGGGTAAATTTAAAAAATTTGAGGATCCTATCGGGTCGGGTTGGATCTGGTTTTTTTTTTAAAAAAAAAAATCGCAACTATGATTCCAGATTTTTCCGCTCCCAGGTATGTTACTATTTAGCCAAATGCATGTTACTAATAAGCAAAATGTGTGTTACAATTGGATTAAATGTTGTTTTCTTTACATAAATTCATTTGTTTTTGTAGATAACATTTTTTCATACAATTTAATAATAAATGTGTGTTGCTACAAAAAATATTATTTTTTTCATAAATACTTATGAGAAAATAATATATTTTCTTATTTTCGCTCCCAGGTATGTTACTATTTGGTCAAATGCATGTTACTAATAAGCAAAATGTGTGTTATAATTAGGTTAAATGTTGTTTTATTTACATATATTCATTTGTTTTGTGTAAAAATAACATTTTTTCATACAATGTAATAATACATGTGTGTTACTGCAAAAAATATTATTTTTTTCATAAATACTTATGAGAAAATAATATATTTTATCATAGTAACACACATATTGCTTTTGAGTTATATGAAAAATTATTTATTATATAAAAATAAATGAATATATATAAAGAACATCATTTCATAAGATTGTAACACACATTTGCTAAGATTGTAACATATATTTGCTCTAATAGTAACATATATTTGCTCCCCCAATTTGTGTTACAATATGGGCAAATGTGTGTTACAATATAGACAAATACGTGTTGGAAAAACCCCTTCAATTGAGTACATATGATCTATTTATAGGTTTTACAAAAGATGATGTGGCGGTATTTAAGCCAATGAGATCCTAATCATGTGACAAGTGTCCGCATTTATCTTAAAAAGAATATTAATAGGCTGATTTACTAAATCTCAGATACATGTTTTGTCCGCCTTCTGGAGCTTTCTGATAGTAGAGTGAGCAATTTTAACTTGATCTTCAACGGGTGCCTCCTCTGATACTAGTGGTCGCGAACAGTTTATGACCCTTGTGGTACAGTCCCGTTAGATGGAGGCGAGCAGCCTTTGGAGACATTCTCTTCTGTTGCTCGTCCCTGACTTTTTCATCCAACAACTCGTACTTAGGGGATTTATTACCCTGATTTAGGTTAATCCTGATCGCCTGATACCACTCTTGATCGCACGAGCACGAGTAATAGTGGTGCTCGTCTTTATCAACAAATATGTTCTTAATTTAGTAGTTCAATATGCCATGAAAATATCATTAATTTAATCGGCCGTTGTCAAAGACCTATTTCTAGCAAAATTGTTTTTGCTTTGCATGTTACTCCACAAGAGTTAACGACACCTTTAGCCTTTAGGATTTTGAATTTAAAATTTTAGAAAAGAGCACACTTCCAATTAAATTATGTGCACACTTTGATCTATTGTCCATATATCCTCTGATAATTTCAAATGAAAATGAGCATCATTATTGCTGAAAATCATGAAACATAATTGCAATAGAAACATTAATCATTAAAATTTACATGCATGTTTTAATTAGCCGGTGCTTTACATATTGGTTCAAAAAAATCACTATATTTACAAGTTGGTTCATAAAAATTTGCACAGAAGTTTTTTTTTTTTTTGCACATAAACCATTTTGTAATTTGTGCGAATTTGTTGAACCAATTTGTATTTTTCTCTTAATTAGCACCAAAAGAAGTGACACTTGAAATGGTTGAAGGTGTCTTTATTTAGTGTAGTGAGTAGTGATTATTGGCGCCATGACAATACAAAACTATCACACGCTTTTCCATATTAATTATCATCACCAAATAATCATAATAATCCAAACTCAAAGAATAAAGTTATGCTCTGCTAATCATGAGCAAAAAATGTAGGTCACCTATCTTTTCATAATCATTTTTCTTTTAAGTGAATGAGATATTGTATCATTTTAGGGTTCATTTGGTTCGTAAGATAAAAGTATCTATCCGACGAAAATATGTGTATTTTCGTCGGATAGATACTTTTATCTTACGAACCAAACATACCCTTACTTTATTAATCATCCAACTTATGCTTAAATTTGCTAAAAGATTAATTAAATAAAACATCTTAATTTCATGAGATGATGAAATAATAACCATGAAAAATGTGCTCCTTCAACCTTTTCGTTTTCCGGCATATCTGTAATTTTGTATCCTTATCAACGTATTTAAAAGATCGAGTAACACTTACGTGAGTCAATTATATCTGTGAAATTGATTTCTGAGTAATATCATTCAGTGAAATTCTTAATAAAATACAACTTGTGTGGTTTTTAAGTATTTAGTTCGGTAAAATGAGTAATGTCATATAAAATTGTGCACAGTACTAATAATATATACAAGAAATTACTCATTTATAATTGTATGTTTGAGAACTTGCAAATTATAGATTTTGAGCAATCCTCATAATTTGGATTCTTGAAAAGAAAATTTATATGAGACCGTCGTATATATTTCTGATGAGTAGGTCTCCCGGGCAATATATGCCAAAAAAGGAAAATTTTGAAAATTCGCGGGTCAATAGGGTCAAAATAACAAAATTCACGGATCTTGAACGGGTCGGGTCGGATTTGGACAATTTTCAAATTTCAGGATTTTCGCTTCCAGTTGGTGATATTGTATGAGTAAATTTATGCTACTATAAGGTCAAATGTTATTTTTTTTACATATATTCATTTATTTTTGTAGAAAACAAACATGTTAATACAATGTAAGATCAATATGTGTATTGTTATAAGAAAAAATATTCATTTTCATAAATATTTATTGATTTTTATATAAATTATTATTTTTTAAAATGTAGTAGCACACATTTTGTCTTATAGTAGCACACATATGTTCATGTGGTATACATTTTGGGATTTCGATAAAATTAATTTTTTAAGATGCAGTAGCACACATTTTGTCTTACAGTAGCACACATATGTTCATGTGGTATACATTCTAGGATTTCGATAAAATTAATTTTTTAAGATGTAGTAGCACACATTTTGTCTTACAGTAGCACACATTTTATCTTATAGTAGCACACATATGTTCATGTGGTATACATCCTGGGAGTGACGAGATAATAACACATGTAAGGTATTATTACATTAACAACATATTATCAACATAAAATTAATAATAAAATGAAAAATAAATTAAGAAACACATATGTATTCTTGTAAAAATAGTAAAATACATATTATTCTTATAGTTACTTTAAAAGTACGAAAAATTAATTTTTTAAGATGTAGTAGCACACATTTTGTCTTACAGTAGCACAAATATGTTCATGTGGTATATATTCTGGAAGTGGCGAGAATTTTTCTTAAAAAATTTATTGGATCCGCGAATTTTTATTTGGGGATATTGCACGGGTCGGGTATGGTGCAATATTGCATACGAGTTTTTGTGATTTTTGATATGTTAAAAATTATAAAAATTAGACTATCACAAATTAAAAGAACTGCAGAAATATATTCTATTTTAATTTTAAAATATGATATTTGAGTAAAGCATTATAAGCGTGAGCATTATTTGATGACTACACGCATATCTTATGTAGGTAGATTAATTATATTCTTTGCACGTAGTAACATGATGTAGCAGTAGGGAGGCAACATATGCAAGTAGTAAACTCCAATAAAATTTATACTATAAGATGTATTTATTGATATAACAGTGTAGAAATATTATGATATCAGTAAATATATTTTGGATATAAGTCTTATACTATGAAATTTTGGTATTCATGAATACATATCATGACATCAGTTGATATTTCAAATTGTTATTAATTTCATATATTGAAATTTGTTCATAGAAGACTTGTGTAAATATGTAGATTAAGGAACCTAAAATTAAATAATTTAACTCTTAATTAATTAAAAGTTAAAGGAAAAAAGTATCTTTAATTTAAGAAAAATGAGCGATAAATAGTTTAATTAATTTGATTTTGTGATTTTTGAAGAGGAAAAATTGAGAGAATATAAGTTACAAAAGGTAAATATCCAAATATTGAGTAAATATTGTGTGAAATTTGTTCATATCATGAACCACTTTTTAACAAGATAAAAAAATAAATTCATAAATATAAACCTTGTATCACAAAGTGGCTTATATTATGAAAAAGGTTTATATAATATTTTACCCCAAATATTTATAGACAAAATTAAGAGCCTAATAATATGGTACTCAATAAAAAAAACGAAAAAGAGTAATATATTTTTGTTTAGTCTTATATGCAATAGGTGTACGTGCAATTCAAATATATTTTTAAAAACTAACCCTTGTTATTACTGAAAATTCACCTCTATTTTTACTAAAAATTATCCTAATACTATTTATCGTGAAGTAAATTTTTAATAATAACACGAATAAATTTTTTAAAATACACTTGAATAATATGTGCACCTGCACAAGAAACTTACTTATATATTTCCGTTGTTCCTTAATAAATACTCTGTTTGTACAAATTTGAAAGAAGCTTAGAATTTAGATTTTAGATTATTTGTACTTAATAATTCTTTCATCTCCTCTTTCCTTCCTAGCATATTATTTGAATTTCTAGTTATTTACTTGTGTCTTGTCTACTTACCAAAAATATAAAAATTCTCCAAACAATGGAAATTGAATTTAAAAATATCTTTAATTATAATATTTTTTAAGAGACCTTGGAGAGAGATAATATTTGGAAAGAAATAAGTCAAATTAGCTAAAATTAAGAGCAAAAAACATGGAATAAAATTCTAAACACTAAAAGGAAATTTATTATTCAAATCATATATATTTTTCTTAATATAATGTGTAAAAATATCTTGTTTTGACATTTACAAAATTTACATGCATTAATTTGCGTTCTAATTTAATTATCACTATCATTATTGTACATAGCATACATACATATTATGTACGTATAATATGAGATACTAGGTTGTGTAATACATAAATGTTGAGTCACTTATATATTGGTTCAAAAAAGTAATTATATTTATAAATTGTTTCACAATTTCTGCATAAAAGTATAATTTTTTTCTACACAAAAGTTTGTTTTTTTTCTGGACAAAACAAATTTGTAATTTATGTTAATTTTGTGAACTATTTTGTAATTTTCTCATAAATATTATGTGCGTCCCAACAAAGGATATTAACACAATATTAAATAATATTTTTTTAAATTACTTATTTGAGCATGGTATAGGATTTTTATTAATTTTTTCAGATCACCACATAATAGATACACATACACTATTTAAGAAATACAATTACGGTAAACAACTAGTATATTTTTATCGGTTCATGAATACTTCCCGTAGTGCGTTTCCTTAAATTTTCTTTCCAAGACTGACCACGTTTTTATATTCTTTTGTTTATTCAATTAAGTAATTTTATGCGAGGAAAAAAAGCACTTTCTTCAAAATACTATATAGTAGATTACATTAAAAATGGAACAAGTCACAAGTGTGTCTGTACACACATGTACATGTTTATTTGGTTGTGTGTTAAACAAATCTTGGTGACGTTTGATCGTTATTATTTTTAATTGAAAATTTATAATTTTTTAAATATAAACAATGCACTCTTTTTATTTTTTAAATTTGTGTATTATTGTATTTTTATAGATTTTAAAAAAATATTGTGAGTGCATTATAGGGTTTACCGGTAAAAATAATTGGTTGTGAAAATAATAATAAAAATAATAATTTTTACATAAAAAAAAGTGTATATTTTTTATGAACGAAAAAAAAAGTGCAAAATACAGAAAACAAAGAAATACTATATTTTTTAAGAAGTATGTAAAGTGCATGTAGAATTTTGAAAAGTGGTTAATATTCTTAGCAAAATATACTATGGAGTATGAAGCAGTTTCATCTTAACATTTGTTGCTGTAAATCAAAATATTTAACATTTATAAAATAAATATATACTCTCCCATCTATTAAAAGTAAGCATATTTTTCTAATTAGTTGGTCTATTAAAGTATGCACATTCTTTTAACGAAAATTATCATTTTATTAGCACTTTTTCAAATAATTATTTTATTTAGGAATTATAGTTTTATAAGTCCAATAAGTTGACATCAATTTGATTTTGGTCCCAATCAATTGCTCATTTTGATTTTGGTCCTATAAATTTAAAAATATTTTGAAATTGATCCTATTACCTGTGATAGCAGGTTGCACAACCTGTCAATGATTATATAGTTATTTGTTTGACTTTTTATTATAAGTGACATTGATGATTGAGTCTTAATATATGTGGGGCAATATTTATTTAAATAATTTCTTATAATTATTTTTAAAAAATTCAAAATATAAAAAATTGTTAAAAAAAATCAGAATATTTTCAAATTAGATCAGATTTTAAAAGTTAACCCGGCAACATGTTCTTTGTTAATAATAATATATAAATAAAATAATCTCAATATTAATCAAGAATCATTTTTAGAAATTTACAATTTATATTTAAAATTTTGAAATTTATAAAAAATACTAATTTCAAATAAAAAAATATAATACAAATAAGCTATAGAAAAATATTTAGTTAATTTAAGAAATCAAATAAATTAAAAAATGTTAAACAAATAAATAATAAAAGAATTAACTTAATATATTTTATTATTTAATGGTTTGTTTGTTTAACATTTTTTAATTTATTTGATTTTTTATTAAGTTAATTTTTTATTTATTTATTTGTTTGACATTTTTAATTAAGTTATTAAATTTATTTATTTAGTATTTTTTATAAATTAACTTAATAAATAATAAAAGAATTTATTTATTAAATAATATAAATTAAGTTAACAAATAAATAATAAAAGAATTAACTTAATAAATAATACTAAAAATAAATAATTTTGATTAATAAATAATACTAAAAATAAATAAATAAATAAATAAGCAAAGAATTAACTTAATATATTTTATTATTTATTTAGTTGAGGAGGAGGATTATAAGATGAAAAGAGAGTAATAAAATATAATAATTATATATTATCATATTTAGAAAAATAATATTATATATATTCTTAATCTCTTTAACCATATTATAATTATTATATATTTCCAATTAAAAAAATTCTTCTTCCGATTAAAAAATTTCTAAACCATGCACTAACTAATGTGTTATCAAAGAAAGACGTACTCACATGAGTTTTTAGCTATTTATGAATTAAACATAAGTTTTCTAATGTAAACAAATCTGACTTTTACAATTATACCCAATCCGTATTTATATTTTTTTAAAAATCTGTTCTCATTTACCCTATAAAAAAATATTATTTTATTATTATCTCCAAAAATAATTATTTTATTTATAAATGAATTTTACATTTTTTATTATATATATTTTTTAAAGTCACGTCCTTTTCGTTAAGAATAAAATTATTGCCCGGAAGGAGTAATATATTCTCTTTGTTTAGTATTTTTTTATAAATTTCAAAATTTTAAATATAAGTAGTAAATTTCTAATAATAATTCTTAATTAATATTGAGATTATTTTATTTATATATTATTATTAACAAAGCACATGTTGTCGGTTTAACTTTTAGATAATAGTATAATACTGAGATTATTTTATTTATATATTTTGAATTTTTTTTAACATTTTTTGATAATTTGAATTTTTAAAAAATAACTATAAGAAATTATTTAAATAAATATTACCCCAGACATTAAGATTCAATTATCAATGTCACTTGTAATAAAAAATCAAACAAAGATGTGCAACCTGCTATTACAGGTAATAGGACCAATTTCAAAATATTTTTAAATTTATAGGACCAAAATCAAAATAAGCAATTGGTTGGGACTAAAATCAAATTGATATCAACTTATTGGGCTTATAAAACTATAATCCCTTTTATTTATAATTGGACCCACAATATATTCACAATACACTTACTTTTATCTACTTTTTCTTATTTCTTGTATCTGTTGACAATTTTTATAATGATCAAATTATGTGGCTTAAGTCAAGATTATATATTAAAAAACTAATATATTTGAATGATTATGAGATTGAAGATTTGAAGATGTTAAGGAGGAGTGCATAAACATTTTTGTGGCGATGAAGCAATAGTCTATTCATAACAAAATGATTACATATTTATAATGATTACATATTTATAGAGGACATTTAAGCATGTAATGACACTTGATTATAACATCTTTAATACGCTTGCAACATGTGTTCTTACTTCTTAATGGATAATTACGTTTGAATTTCTTAATCGTTAAGCAACCCTAACTTAAGCAGTTGGTCGCTTGGATTCTTTATGTGACCCGTAGTCAATTTAATTCTAGTCCATCTTTGATATATCATCCATTTATTGATGTACGTGGACGAACAGTTCCTTGTAATTGGTGAGGGGCGAGCAACTGATACAACTAATTCCTCGCCACTTATGTATATTGATATCTAAAATGCATTTAATCTTCTTAATCCATGGAATTTTCAACTAGTTGGTTGCCCCTCTAGTGCATTAGTTGCTCGTCTGTCCACAATATTCAACACAATGTACATTATTCTAGTAGACAAATGGAGTACATAAAAGATTGAGTAAAAATGCAAACATGTTTTTAATTAAAAATTTATGATTTTCAACTTTTATCCATTTTCAGATTAATTTTTTTAAAATATGAGCTTGATTTGTAGTATCAGATCTTAGCACTTATTCCAAAAAAATTCTATAATTTGTAATAGGAAATTGATGGAATTATTTATAACTTATTCCATCGGACATTGAAGCTCTATTTTCATTTTCTTCATTATAAAAAATTAGTGATTTACGAATATGAATTCTTGATGAAATTTAGAGTTTATGTATGATACTATTAAAGTTATTAAGAAATTTAGTATCTAGTCTACGTTTGCATATTTGTTATTTAATAATATTAGTTATTTTATTAAAATATACTATTAATATAATAATAACAGTCTATACTAAAAATAATTAATATAATTTATTTATAATTGTACAATAAAATTGTTTTACAAATTACACAAAACTTATTTTTCTTGTAGTTACAAACAACGAGCAAGTCTCATGTGCATTAGGTGCACAGTGCATTCATTTAACAGTTAAAATAGTTTATACTAAAAATTGAATGTTAATTACACTAAAAAGTTATATATTAATATATTAAATTGATATATACTAAAAAATCGATAATAGTGCAAAATATTTAGGGCTCATTTGGTTCGTAAGATAATATTATCTATCCGTCGAAAATATGCATGTTTTCGACGGATAGATAGTATTATCTTACGAATCAAATGAGCCTTTAATATATTAACCCGCAATATTTTGGTATATCAACCTGTAACTTTCGAGTATAAAAAATTTTCTGGTTGAATGAGTGTACCGTACACCAATTGAACAGGAGACATTCCACAATCGAATATTTGATTTATAATTTGCATATTCATTAAGCAAAAATCACAACTCTCTCTCTCCCAAATAAAACAAATTTCTCTCTCCCCCAATAAAACAGGCTGGAAGAATTCAAAATCAAACCCCACCTCCATTACTGTGAATTAACACATTCCATCTTAACAAAATTGACAATTATCCAACAAACTCATATGGAAAAGCAATAAATCATGACAAAAAGTTGCTAAATAAAACTAAAAACAAAATAAAAGCTTGATAAAGCAGGGGATGAGAGAGAATGTGTTTCTCTGCTTTAGCCCCTCCATTTCTCTTTTCTTGCATCCTATGCTTAGCATCTTTTTTCGCTTTTGCGCTCTTTTGCTGAGGCCCATTCTTTACCTTCTTGTTTTTGTTCCTTTTTTCTGTTTGAGTGATTCAAAGCATATTATCTGCACTTGCTTCTTCTGCTGATATTAGTTACTAATTTATTCTAATCTTCTCCATCTTTCTAGTTTTGATCGTTAGGAAAGAAAGTTTAACATCTTTGGAATAGATTATTGTTTCCTTTTCTGAATTATATTTTGTTGGGAAAATCTCTTGTTTTCCTTTCTGGGCAGCGCTGATCAAGCTTAAAATTCTGTGTTTCTTTCGTGTTTATATTAAAAAAAACAACTCTAGTCATCAAATTCTCTGTCCAGTAAATCTCAAGTTCTGAATTAATCTGCTCAATCTTCTTGAATCTTTTCAAAATTGGGTTTTCGATTCCATGGGACTCTGTCATGGAAAACCCACTGAACCGCCGAAAAATCTGACTGAAAATTCAGTAATCCCGAGTGAAAACAACGAACCCACTACCAATTCCTCAACCGGGAAAACGCCCAAGTTCCCATTCTACAGCCCTAGTCCCCTGCGCAGCTTTTTCAAGAATTCACCGCCGAATTCCAGCAGTGTTAACTCAACACCATTGCGCTTTTTTAAGCGCCCCTTTCCACCACCATCGCCTGCTAAGCACATCAAGGCCTTGCTTGCAAGGAGGCATGGCTCTGTGAAACCGAATGAGGCCACAATTCCTGAAGGGAGTGAGTGTGAGATTGTAGGGTTAGATAAGAATTTTGGGTTTTCTAAGAATTTTGCTAGCCACTATACTCTTGGGGAAGAGGTGGGCAGAGGGCATTTTGGGTACACTTGTTCGGCTGTTGGCAAGAAGGGGGCCTTAAAAGGGCAGGATGTTGCTGTTAAAGTTATCCCAAAATCAAAGGTCTTGTTCATTATGGTTCAAATTTCTTTTGTTTCAATTGCTTTTAATTTATGTGACCATATATGTGTGTTAGTGGATGCTCTTCTGTTGATTTGATTTGGTCATGTTTGTATAACACTCTCAACTGGAGGGCTTTTGAATTTGAGAGCTGTAACTTATCTTATGGTAAATTATTAGATTGCATATATGATGATTGTTGAAACAAAGATTGTTTGTCTCTCATGTGAGTAGAATGTTTTGATGTTATGTAGATGGCTACAGCAATTGCGATAGAGGATGTGAGGAGGGAAGTAAAGATGCTGCGTGCACTATCTGGGCATAAAAATTTGGTGCAATTCTATGATGTTTACGAGGATGAAGACAATGTATATGTAGTAATGGAGTAAGTTTGGACTGTTTCAAGCTTATTTAATTGAGTTTTTTTTTCGTATTAATCTAGTTTTGTCTTAAGTTGTTGCAAATTTATCATTTAATATACTGTTTAACCTTATCCTTTCTAATTTTTAAGCATGTTAAAACTATTTCAAATTGCTGCATATGGTGGGATGAGCGATTACAAAATTTATATCATCATCCTTTGTTCAAGTTGTTTGATGTTTAAATGTAGTGCGTTAATTATCCCATTTTGTCAATTGTAGAAGACATTGTTTCATTTGAGTTTCATGGGCCACATTCGTCTTGCTAATTAAAAATTTTGAAGACCAAGATAGACAAGACAAAACGATAATTTCTGGAATATACAACTGATAACTTTGGCACTCTTAAGGGCCTGCACGAAATATAATAAAGAGAACATGAACAATGCTGTATGCATTTCTTGGTATATAATTGTGAATCTCATCTCTATATTTCCTTTCCTTTTCCAGGCTATGCAAAGGTGGAGAACTATTGGACCGGATACTCTCTAAGTATGAATCCATACTTTGTTTTTTCAGCACATTTCTCTTGCGCATCCTATCTTTCTGATGAGTTTTATTATTTGCTCCAGGGGTGGAAAATATGCTGAAGAAGATGCAAAAGTTGTCATGAGACAGATTTTAAGCGTGGTTGCATATTGCCATCTTCAGGGTGTGGTCCACCGTGACCTGAAACCCGAGGTACAACTAACTGATATCCCCAATTATACCCTTATTTTCTACCCTGACTTCATGCATGATGTTCAGATATTTGAGCCGTGTTTATCTGGTAAAGATGCTCTAATATAGTCTGTCATTCTTTCATAGAATAAGCTTGTTGAATGTGTCAGCAAACTATTATAATTCAACATTTTTTATTTATTCCTTTTCGTTTTGTATTTGTTAAAGATTCTTGTTGACATTTTACTGAGAAGAGGCTGCAGATTTTGATATTTTAAAAGTTCATCAGTAACTTCTGTGCATGACAAGATGAATTAGTTATCATCTCTAATTTTGATGTTTATAAAAATGTATGTCGAGACTTGCCTCTGATTTCAATGCACGTGGCTGGATTGGTTACTAGACAATTAAAGTAATCTATTCGCAAGTATAAGTACATATTGATGATCTGTTGTGATTATTGGAGATCTCAATTATTACACAATATAGTCGAATAATAAATTAAATAATAGAATATAGATTATCTGATGGTAAAGAAGCAGAAGCGGCGTCTAATCTTAGGCTGCAACTATCTTTACTGTGATAGTAGCTGGTTTCAAAGCGAATGCCATAATGACACCACAGGCATGACAAGGGCACTCTTGGAGAGTTTTGGCTCCCAACCTGAATCCATTACGTGATGGACACTCAGGGCAGCCTGGAATGCCCATCGCTGCTAATACCGAATCGGAACTCATTTCTCTATGATCTACGGGTCTGATCAGGAGATGTCCTCTTTTTCTACTTTCCAGACACAGTAAGTTGATTGAAGCGTGTTCTATGTCCAGTAAAAGAAGACGTATCCGAAATTGGCCCCAACTTGTCTACTATATTAAGTAATAATTGAGCTCCAACTTGTAATCGCAGTTGATCATCGATACGTTTCTTGTACTTGTGAATTGATTCCTTTTAATTTTCTATAACCAACAATCATGTTTTGACAACACTCCGCTGTTACTTTTTTCACATTTCGTATTTTTGCATTAGCAGCATTACAACCTACTCTTTTAAAAAAAAAAGGAAAATGAAAAAAAAAGGTGATACTTAATTCCATAATTATGTGATAATTGGAAGGCACATTGACTTAGCATATATGATATATCTAGATAATAATACATCTTATCTGATAAACTTTTTCAAAGTAACAATTGTGTCGGATTAGATTGGAAAGTAAACTCAGTGTTGAGAGCTATCACATTTTTGAAGTGAGGAATTGTGAGGTTAGTGGCGAGTCCGTTCTTTTGACCCAACATCTGAAGCATTTTACAGAGTGTGGTGTTCTTTGGGCTGTTTTGCTATTCTGTCGATTTCCCTATTGGTCTAGGTCCACATATTAGATATCACTTTGATGCTGAATATCAATCTTTTGATGTTCGCTAGATAGTTTGCTTCTGTCATGTAGCCTAAACATTTTTTGTCAATATCTACATCAGCTAAATGTCAGAGTTTGTAAATAAAATTGTACAAATATATTGGATTCAGGGTGCATTCTTTCTCAGGGTATGTAGTAGATAACTTGTACGTTTTTTTCCCATATCCAGTTGACATGGTTAATCTTGTGTTGCCTCAGAATTTTCTTTTTACTTCAAAAGATGAGCATTCCTCTTTGAAGGCCATTGACTTTGGACTCTCTGATTATGTAAAGCCAGGTTCAGTCTACTGCTAAGTAGTTCATACAGCAGTGTTCCTATTTCAACTTGCATGTTGAGTCCTGACAATATTTATTTCGGCAGATGAAAGACTGAACGATATTGTTGGAAGTGCTTACTATGTGGCTCCAGAAGTGTTGCATAGGTCATATGGAACCGAGGCTGATATGTGGAGTATTGGCGTCATTGCGTATATACTTCTCTGTGGAAGCAGACCATTCTGGTCTAGGACAGAATCGGGAATCTTTAGATCTGTTCTGAAGGCTGATCCAAGCTTTGACGAAGCCCCGTGGCCTTCCTTGTCTCCAGATGCCGTAGATTTTGTCAAAAGATTATTGAACAAGGATTACCGGAAGAGAATAACAGCTGCCCAGGCCCTGAGTAAGTAGTAAGACGAGAATAGTTGCTGCCCATCTTATCTAAATGAAATTCTTGCATTTGAATGATAATAAAATGTATATTATGAAGTATTTTTGGTTGCCAGTACCTGAAAATGTATCTTTTCCAGGTCATCCGTGGCTAGCTGTTCAAAATGATGTGAAGATTCCTCTGGATGTGATAACATTCAAGCTTGTGAAAGCTTATATATGTTCTTCTTCTCTGAGAAAAGCTGCTTTGGGGGTATGCATAGTTTTGGTGTACAGAAGAACCTCTTTTAAGGAATTATTCAGATTTAAAAATCTTTCCGACTGTGATGCATGTGTCAGTAACTGTATTTGCATTTACTTTTTCCCTAAAGAACAACACATGATCGAGAATGATTTTAAATTCCTAAAGGATGAATTCATCCATATAGTGTCGATGGATTGTTATAATGAATCTAGCTCTGTTACACTTTACGTACATGTTGGATATACACTGTCATTGTTCATGATAAAAATTCTGTAAATTTGCAACAGGCTCTGGCGAAAACCTTGACGATTCATCAGCTAGCGTATCTTAAAGAACAGTTCACATTACTTGGGCCAAACAGAAGTGGATTTATTTCCCTACAGAACTTCAAATCGGTAAGCCTGATTCTCTCCCTCTCTCTCTCTCTTTCTCTTACTCCATGGACACGGTGATTCTCTCTCATGTCTCACTCGCCTGCTTAATTGCTTTCTGCAGGCACTTGCAAAGCACTCAACTGATGCAATGAAGATTTCGCGTGTTTTAGAATATGTCAACGTGGTAAACTTTTTAGGAACCTTCCACCTTGAATGTAGACTCATTTACTAGTAAATAACATTGCTTAGACTTGATACCCCTGTTCATAAAATTAATTAACCGCCTTGTGCAGGTAAGTTGTCTCCAATACAGAAAATTGGATTTCGAAGAATTCTGTGCTGCAGCGACGAGTGTATATCAGCTGGAAGGAATGGAAAGCTGGGAGCAACATGCACGCCTTGCGTATGATTTCTTTGAGAAGGATGGAAACCGGCCTATTATGATCGACGAACTTGCCTCAGTATGCTCTCACTCTCTCGCACCAAGTACATTATTCAAAGTTCTGAAAATCTATAACCAGAGAACTAGTTGTAAGAAGAAGGAATATTGAACAACAAATGATTTTCTTAGCTTTCAATAAGTTTCTGTTTTCTGTACAGGAGCTCGGGCTTAGCCCATCTGTGCCCGTCCACGTAGTTCTGAAGGATTGGATACGACACTCAGACGGGAAGCTGAGCTTCTTAGGATTTGTTCGACTCCTCCATGGCATTTCTTCCCGATCATTTCAGAAGGCCTGAGTCGACTAGAAATACATATGCGGTGGCTGTATTTCTGCAAAAACACTCGTATTGTGGCCTGTAATTTTGCTTCCATTGCCAATGAAATGGTTAGAGGATATATTGTACAGATATGAGATTTAGATCATAAAAGGTAGAGTTTTCAATTTTTTTTTTTTTTGGTTTTAAGTATGAGTTGACAGTTGTTTCTTCATTACACCAAGAATGCCTCCCTTCAATCTAACTGAAGAACAAAATTGGGAATTGTCGTCTATGTCTATATTTTTACAGCTCAATCTACTTTTGTCTTGTTTCATCTTGAAACTTGTTTTGAAAGTATTAATTATTTTGTATAAATTTATTAAATTATAAACTAATATCATAAATAAGTTTCACACTGTAATATTTTTTTGAATTATATGTGTTTTATTATTTTTATTTTTTAAATACCTAAAATATCACTCTCTCATGTTAAGCTGAGGCATCTCTTTCAATATTAAACCATTTTGAGTTGAAAAAAAAAGTGTCAAAAGTAATGATGCAGTGATACTTGATTCTCTAGTGTAAAAATTTGATAAAAATAATGGTACACAACATGTTTTTAGCCCATTTTGCAATTAAATTTCTACTTAACTAATTCTAAAAAATAAAAAACGTGTTTATATATTGATCTATAAGTTTTCATGTTTACTAACACTTTATTTATAAAAGAAAAGCGAAATATACCATAATCATGACTCTAGTCTAATATAAATAAGCAAAGAATATTTCACAAACTCGTTAAAAATATCAAGAATAGAGATAAAAAAATTATTTAAATTTTAAAAAAAATTCATATTTAATAAAAAACACAATATTTTGATTTAAAATATTAACTATTAAAAGAACATTTATAATATTAAAATTTTGACTAACAACATAAGTTGAATCATGAGTCATGTTCATATTTATTTAGATTTGTAAAATATGTATTTTGATTTCTTAGAATCATATCTGTGGAAGTCTATTTTTATAGCTCTGAGTTATTATTAATTTATTAATAAATTTTTTATTTGATAATATTAATTTATATCAATCATGCAATGTAATTAGTGCAGGAGAAATTTAATCTAAAGAATAAATATGAAATGTGTTGAAATACATATAGTATTACTTTTTTAAAATTTCATTATCAAAACATAAATAAAATTCACTTTCACATAAAAAAATAGAGTTTTGGTGACAAAAATGTCACTAATAATATACTTTATGCATATGTAGATCAGTAGATCTAATCTAACATGCATACCCACTAAAGGTCAACCCAAAATATTAAAAAAATACAGAGATGAACACAACAAATTTTCTAAGAGTAAGTTCACCGAATAACCCGTGCAATTTAAGTAGTCCCTCCGTCTTTCTATAAGTTGCTCATGTTGTCATTTTCGTCCGTTTTTCTATAAGTTGCTCATTGCTTTTTTACCTTTTTTGAAAACTACTATTCACTTCTTTATTATTATTTTCAATACTTTTTACACTATTTTCATTACTTTTTCACTTTCCTCCATCACATCACTCATACTTTTTCACTTTTTCTATCATATCACTTATACTTTTTCACTTTTTTCATCACATCACTTATACTTTTTCACTTTTACCTTAATTCGTGTGCCAAAAAACAACGAGCAACTTATAGAAATACGGAGGAGTATATTTTTAAAAAATAGCACAATTTATTATTAAAAAGTTATAAAATTTATTATTGAAAAGTTATATAAAGATACAATTTTTAGTAATAATATGTGTAACTTTTCAATAGTATCTTATGTAACTTTTTAAGAATGAATTTGAGTCGCACGGTGTAACGGGTGCATATAAGACTTAGCCATTTTCTAAAAATAGAGAATAATTAAATAAGAATTATTTTTGAAGTTTTCTGTTTTCCGAAGTAAAATATAATTTCATTGGAAAAAATAATATAAAAAATAAAATGCATTAAAATGAAATATATACTTCGCTCTCTATCAAGTATCAACTCACTGAACTCCCAATCAGAATCAATGGCGATCCAGAAAACCCTGCCGAGGGCGAAATCAGCTAAGCCAAGATCTCCAATCTTCATACTCACAGCTTCTATCGCATGCATTGCCGTGTTGTACCTTGTCTCATCCTTAGTTTCCACGCCGAGAAGCATACGGGACATGGTAAAGAGCCCCAACTATCGTCAGAGTTTGCAACACAAGTACTTATATTGGGGAAGCCGAATTGATTGCCCGGGGAAACACTGCGACACTTGTGCGGGTTTAGGGCACCAAGAATCGAGCCTTAGGTGTGCCCTTGAAGAAGCCCTGTTTCTTGGTAGGTACGTATCGCAATTCTATCTTGGAAAAATTTATATGTTCTTAGATTTGTGAATTTCCTTGCTTTTTATTATTGTTGTGTTTGAGTTTTTACTGATAATTGGATGGTTAGTTAAACACTAGATTCTGGAGATTTAATGTAGTCTATTGTGTACCACTGAAATAGGCATATTTCTGCTGAAAAAGTGTGTTGAGTTTGTCATAATTAGTGGGTTTTATTTGCTTTCTTAATTCGCCCCCAGTGGGGTTTACTTGGGAAGTGATGCTTTTTATTGTTTCTGCGGAGTTTTGGCTTGGTTCTTTCATCTTTAGTGGTTTCTGTTGATGAACAATCTTCTTTGCTTCTTCTTCTGTTGTCAATTGGTGGTTTGCTGATTTCTAGCTCTTGGGATGTTCTTTTCAGCATTTGTTTCATCTATTATCCCTCCTTGAGAAATTGAGTGGTCACTGATGAATAATGTTATACACTTACTATATCTGGGGTGGTTATGTGTAGTATTTTCCAGTTGAAGGTGAATGCCATGCTTATAACAGGGTTTTGACACACTCTTCTGATGCTCTATTATGATGTAAATTGGTTCCTGAAATTATCAAACTACTCTAGTAAATTGGATCCTGATTCTGAAGAGTATAGAAGTACTCTAATTTTTAAGGATAGAGGATGGAGTGACTTCTTCAAGACTGATTGAACTGACTTGACTGGTTAGAGTTCATACTGGAAAATATATGTTAGCTCTTTAAACAAAGTGAGAAGATCATAGATCATCGAATATCTTAGATTGTATATCCATCTGGTGTAAATAAAGTTTTATGCGTTTGAATATAGCCGATGACTACCATAATTTGGATCTGAGCACTACCCACTCACGCATTATTTGCAATATAACATAATTCCCAGCATGATTGCATTGCTTACAAATATCTTCTCCATTTGCAGGACCTTCGTAATGCCTTCTAGGTTGTGCATAAATCCAATACACAATAAGAAAGGGATTCTTCATCAAACTGGCAATACAGATTCAGAAGAAGAGTGAGCTTTTTGTGCAATTTAGAAAGATTGCTAATTGCATATTGCAGGATGTTGATTTTTCACTAATGAAATCACACACACATAGTGCTCAGATATCAGTTTGATGTCTCCAAAATCCTAAAGTCAAGGAAATAGAATTTTAGTTTTTGATCCAACTCATATATTTGACAGTAACATAAAACCTGGGCGTATAATGAAATAGGGTACTCCATTTGATAGTTTTTTTGTTTTTGTTTTTTTGATGGAGATCTGTTTAGACTGGCCTTGTTATTTTGGTTTGAGCTCATGGCAGAATGAAACTGCCAACAAGTAGTCTTTTCGTGTTTAATCTCTCAATTGTTATTGTTCATTAGGTGGTCAGCTAGCTCCTGTGCTACAGACTCTTTCTATGATCTGGACCTCATATCCAAAAAAGTACCTGTGATTTTGGATAATTCTAAAGTGTGGCATCATATACTTACAACAAGCATGAAATTGGGATCGAGAGGCATAGCACATGTACAAGGAGTTAGTCGAACTGATCTAATGGAAAAAAGTTCCTACTCAAATCTATTACTTATAAATCGCACTGCAAGTCCTCTCTCATGGTAGGTATCAATTATTAGTTTATGTCCTATCTACTTCTTTGTTTCCTGTTCTAATTTGATGGGTCCTTGTCTTATAGTATGAAAATATGAGATTGATTGTCATCATTAATGAAGTAGATGTATCTTCTTTCAGAAAATGTTGGAAAAACATATGAATTTGCTTGGTGTATTATGTAATTTTCCCTTGGCAATGATATTTTTGTGGAAATATGAAAGTAGTCATTTAATCAATTTCCTGTTCCAGCATATAGAGTACATCAATCTAGCTTATTACTCATGTGCATTAAGCAGTTTTAGTCTCTGCTGAATTATGTACTTCAATTAGTTTTTGAATCTTGATAACTTTTGTGTAGGTATTAATCATAGTAGTCATTCAGGTTCATGGAGTGCAAGGATCGGAAAAACAGGAGTTCTGTTTTGTTGCCATATTCGTTTCTTCCTTCAATGGCTACGAAGAAGTTACGTGATGCTGCAGAAAAGGTTATCTATCTAATTTTTCTCTCTGTTACAAAACTCTTTTTTGCCTTGTCCAATTTGTTTTCTGATGAGTTACTATTGGGCCATTCAAATTTTGAAGCTGTTTATTCTGCCCTGCTACTCTATATATGCAATATGATTAATACTGGATAGATAAAGATGGCCTTATTAATTGCAGCTTCTTTCTTTGATTTCCTACTGTCTAATTAGTTATATGTTTAAACTAGATTAAGGCACGTCTTGGAGATTATGATGCTATCCATGTTCGCCGAGGTGATGTGCTGAAAAATAGGAAGGATAGATTTGGCAATGAGCGGAGCTTACATCCTCATCTCGACAGAGATACTCGTCCGGAGTTTATTCTTTGTAGGATTTCCAAGTGGGTCCCACCTGGACGAACCATTTTTATTGCGTCCAATGAGGGGACCCCTGGCTTCTTCTCTCCTTTAGCTGTAAGGTAACTTACTCTTTGCCTTTGAACTTTTTGATTTTCCAGCTCTTAGAAATTACATAGTAGATCAGTTCCTCAATGTACAATTCAGACCAGAACTTGTCTCTGTTTTGAAATGAAAAATAAAATAAAGTTAGGCCTATAAGATGTTTCTTTATTTACTTTTACTAATGAAGTTGAGATTGCTAATAGTATCCAAATTGAAAGATGGAAAAGCCAAATCCCTTGTAAAGAAAAGTTGCTCATCTCATGTGTATTTGCAGTTTGAAACGATGCATTATAATTTATATCATGAGGTTTTGTATTTTCCCTTTGGCTGCTGACCCGTCTATTTGAAGGTACAAGTTGGCCTACTCGTCAAATTATAGCAACATATTGGATCCAATAGTTGAGAACAATTACCAATTGTTCATGGTGGAAAGGCTCATTATGATGGGGGCCAAAACGTTTATCAGAACGTTCAAAGAAGATGAAACAGATCTCAGCCTCACCGATGATCCCAAAAAGAACACAAAGCTCTGGCAGATACCAGTTTATACAAAGGATGGAGATGACTGCTGACCATCATGCTCGTCTTTTCCTCATAGGCAAATGAGAATTGTTTTCACCCATCAAGAATGGCTGTTTCCTCTTTATAACTTCACACAGAGAATCAGGTCATGTGGCAGACATGACTGCATACTAATCAGCCAAGAGTAAAAGGTAACCAAAGTGTTGTTACAGTTGTGGGAGTTGGAAAACTGAAAATTGTATGTAATTGATATCCAAATTGAAAAAAAAAATGCTGGATTTGATTTTTTGATTATTTTGTTTATAAAGTGCACAAGCTTTTCATTTTCAGTCCATTTTCCACTGTATTATCATTGCACATGACATGACTGTTGTAGCCGTACAGATTGCAGTTGCAATTCTACAATCTATATTTTACTTTGGAAATTGCAAAACATGTTTATCAAATTATGGATTACAAAATTTGATTTTTCAGTCTACATTGATTAGTTTCCTGTTAAATAATTGGTATAGATTTCTGTTGTAGATATAAAGATATATATGGTATGCAAGTTGATGACAATGAACATTATGTAATGCTGGACTATACAAATTTGCCATAGCTGATTTAAAGGCTGATGCACCAATTTTTTATTTTTGCAACTTCTCGATCATAAGTAGAGGTATACATTGTACCATTTCATCAAGATTGTGAGGTATACGTTGCCTACGTAATCTACTAGTATCTTCGATCTTTTGTACACAAATACATTAATGGTGATATAGGCTAAGCAATTTACTAGTATCTGCAGTATTTATAGGGGCGTCATCGTACTATTGTTGGAAGTCTGTTGCAGCAACAGATTTCTCGGATGGGTAAGCTCCTCCTCTTGTTGTTTGAGTCTTTATCACTTATTGTCAAGTCACTCGTCCTGCTCTTGTTGTTTCATGGGATGGTAAGCTCCTCCTCTTGTTGTTTGAGTCTTTACCCATTTTTTTCCTGCTCTTGTTGTTTCATGGGATGGGTATGCTCCTCCACTTGTTGTTTGAGTCTTTACCCATTTCAAAAAAAAGATAAGAGTCTTTATCACTTATTGGCTGATCCCCCAATCTTCTTATTGATGAGAAATAATGTGATCAGTTAGTTTAATAAATTATAATAATATCATAAAAATAAAATATTAGTTTGAGAATTTACCTTTTGTTTTTATTACTAAAAGGATCTCTCTATGAAACTGTCCTTCCCGTCGTCAGTATATTTTTTGAATACCGTTGAATTTATAACGTATAATATAATTTTTAAGCGATTGTACTTTGCAATTGCAACTGAAGTTTCCCGTCTCCTGGCCTGAGTTTCAGCTCGTTCTAGAAAGTCTTGTTGTGCATCACATCTAAAGCATTGAAAACGTCAAATTCCATCTTCTTAGCAACGACCAAGAACATCTCCTTATTTAATTTCTAGCAAGAATTGTAGGAGCGGAGAGCTCAGTAGCTCAATTAACTCATAGCTAGAGGAGCTACGTAGCTACAAGTCTTATGCACGAATAAGGTGCTCACCATCACTTGAAGCAACAAAGTCTTTGTCGTGCTGCCCTTAAACTGGTATTGTTTTGGCTACCAAGTATGAAAGATAGTAGAAACTTTCAATCAAAAAACTATCTGTCATGCTGCCCTTAAACTGGTATGGTTTTGGCTACCAAGTATGAAAGATAGTAGAAACTTTCAATCAAAAAACTATCGACCACTCTCATCAAAGCAGATGCAACAGGGAACTGATTTAGATAATTCCTCAGCAAACCAAGAAAGCACCAACATAGTTCCATCTCTGAAATAATTGAATACATTCGATAAGTCAATTTAGATTGTTGTCTCTCTAAGAATTTTTTTTTAGAACATATAAATTTATAAATCTATCAAAATTGTATTTTAATAAAAATAGTATAAGGATATTTGATTTATACATATATATTTTTAAAAATATTAATTATTTAATTTTTGGTAAAACTAGATAGTCTTTAGCAAAATAAAATGATATATTCATATCAAATACTACCTTGGAATTGATTATTGAGAAAGTAATGTAAATTAAAATGAATCTCATATCAAATACTACCTTGGATTTTTGTCTTTCAACAGCATACTTTTCATTATCCATGATCCTATCTATGGGTTATATTCCAGCTATTTTGACATTTATATTAATTAAAAAAACATAATGAACCTAATAGATCATTTCAATAATCGATGTTTGTTTCTCAATTGATTTTAATAAACTCAAAAATAACTTTTGATTCAGGATAAATTGCAACCAAAAAACCTAATTAATAAATATCATAATCAAAACGAGTTTAATTGGGTAGAGAGACTGAACGTACCAGATTTTTAACTATAAAATTGAACTCTAATACAAAAAATTATCATCGGAAGTTCTTTTAGACCTCGATTTAAATTTGCTTTATTATTCATATGTCTCATAGACTAGAATCAGTTGCATGGATCACTCGTATTTTCTTGCACCCCATGGCAACAGTACTAATAAGCTGTTGCCATATTGCCAAGAAATTATTTCAATGAACAAAAATAAAAATAAAAATTGTGATTTACATAGAAAAAATGAAGCAGGGGTTGGTGATTTATATAGCAAGATCATTGGTGAGAGAATTGTGTGATTCATCTACTCTCCTACTTGTTGCATTGTGACTCACCCACCAGCCTCATACAAAATGTACCATGAAATATTTGACTTAGGAAAAATAATAATTCTGAAGTAAAATTTTATATGAAAATGGTTACCATGAACTAATTTTAAAGTTTTAAATATTTTATCAGTAGTATAAAAGATCTTATCAGAATTATCAAAAATTTGGGTCAATGATATTATGTTATAATTGTTATATAATTTATTGACCCCAACTTTTATGATAAACTTATCATGGATTATTTTCATATAAAAGCTACTCTAATTTTAAATATAAATATGGGATTGTTTGGGTAATGAACTTTATACTTATGCATGACTATTCGACGAATATATCTATATATACACGAGTCAGTCTCTAGTGAAACTTATTTACCATATAAAACTGATCATGCAATTATATTTATCTAATAATATCATATAACATTAATTCATGATATTATTATATTTTTTAACTCCGTGTAAATAAAAAAAAAATTCAAAAGATTATTATCTCATAATCTTTTTTCGAATAATCTGGATAACCATTCAGTGTCCTTCCATTATATGTTATTACGAAGAAATTGTTATATATTCTTGAATTTGTGCTTGCGTTAAAATATAAAAATCAAAAGGGTGGTGAATTCTACTTTTAAAAAAAAATCAAAATCAAAAGTGCATATAAAAATAAAAGATAAAAAGAATAGGAACTTATTTGTATTTTGTTACCTATAAATAACTAAATGCATCTTTGTTTTTTTCCTTTTCATGATTCTCCTTCCTCTCTTCCCTCAACAATATCCATTATTTATTTCTACCATTTAAATTGATAATGGTCCATAATTTTGATGAGTTCATTAATGACTTGTTATTTAAAAAAGAAAAAACAGTTTCTGGATTTTTTTGGGATGTATTTGGGAGTGTTTTGATCATCCTATTCAATTATTTGGTGAGTCAAAACTTGCACAACATTGCAAAGGCTTTTTCAAGAGTGGCCAACATTTTGTCCAACATAATATTCTTGCAATAATGTCAAATAAATTTGTTTTCTTTACATAAACATGAATGTATCTTTTTTCGCAATTGTCATGCCTAAGCCAATCTTTCGTAACAGTGTTGTTTGTGCACTAGCTAAGTAGTATTTATAGTGTAGAAGGGAATTTAAGAGAATACTTATTTATAATTATTTACAAATGAAATGAGAAAAATGTGCTTTTTTTCTTTAGTTTAATTTACTATAACATTTATCAGTATCTTCAATTGTACAACTTGCTTAATGCTCCTTAATTATGCTGAAGTAACCTCTATACAAGAGTTAATTATGCTCCTTAAAATTGACTCTCCGGCTGACAAGTGGAAGGCCAAGAGAACTTAGAATAGATCGAATCTGGCTTTCGATATACAGTAAAAGTGTGTTTACTTTGAAGGATAAAGTTATGTATCCGTCCAAAATATGCATATTCTGGACGGATATATACTTTTATCCTTCAAAGCAAACACATAAGAATGATGCATCTATGATTCAGGGCTAATGACTTGCTGTTGTAGGGAGATAGTCTCTGACTCATCATTTTGTCACCAAACATCAAAATTTGAAGAGAGTGGAGCAGAGAGATAAGTTGCACAATGCTTTGATAATTCGCCTCCCGGATGAAACTTGTCGGTAAATGAGCGAAGAATGTCGACAAAGGTGATGCAACATAAGTAAATCGAGCTCTAGCAAACTCCAAAAATGAATTGGAGACAGCATCTGTAAGACCTTTCGAATTGATTGATAATGGAAATACAATCTTCAAGAAAATCAATGTGTCCAGCCAGTTAATGGTACTCAACAGAATTTCTTGGATATCAGACCCAACTTTGAGACTATCCTTATTCCCAAAAAGAATCACGATGTGCAGAGACTAATCCCGTGATTGCAATATTTGTTTGAGAGTCCTAACGTTCACTTTTAAAAGACTACTGAGGAAAGCACTTAGGGTCGACGTCTTTCCAGTCCCGTATGAGCTCCACAGAAGGCTGATGTGATTGCTGCATCCGATTTTGCGCAACAACTGACACATGTTGTGATTTTGAGTCAATCCAAATTTATCCTCAACCTCAATGTGGTATTTTGAGCAGGCAAATGTCACAATCTTCCTCATCCTGTTGTAAGAAAAGAATATGATTAGTTTTGAAAAACAAGGGAGTAATCTGTCTTGTCTGCAAGCTTCTTCATAAATCTAATTTGGATGACAAACTACAAGAAAAAAGAAAAAAATTAAACGAAAAAAAAGAAGGATGTACAAGTACAAAAGCAGTTTAAATTTTCCAATTTGATATATAAAAAAGTAAGATTAGTTGCAGAATAGCATACCATACAATATTTCTAATGATCCCCAGATTTCACAGCATATATATATATGTATTTTTTTTTTGCTTTGTTAGTCGCCAAGTGAACCACATAACATCATCAATGCCTCCAGCTGTTTTAAGTCGATCCAGAGCCGGATAATATGTTGTTCTCATCCTCTTCGTTACGTATAAAGAGTATTATACACAGATTCAGAGGGCAGAAGCAAGGTCACATACGATTGAAGATACTGATGTGCTGCAGAATAAGAAAAAAGTTATTCACTCACAATTGCTAAGCAGCTTCCTGGTGATGCCAATGGTTTCAACCTTCAAATAATTGCCGGTCTAGTCCCTCATGCCGGAAATAAGGTAACCCGAAATATTCATACCCGTATTCGCAAACACTCTATTATGAGCCAAATTGGGGAAACAAATTCCAGTAGACACATTATAATCAATATTTCTGTATGAAACATTCAATTGATACCTCGAGTTCAGAGAATTGGAAATCCAACAGGCCGAGGTCCGATGAATTGGTGGAAACTGGAGAGAAATCAACTGGAGAGGGGTGAGATATCGGAGATGCGTGTTTGTAATTCTCTGTTGTTGTTGAAACTGGTCGAGAGACCTCTTCCCGGTAAAATCCGGCCGTTGGATCTGCGCAGACGGGTCGGACAGAATTCCGGAAGGGAAACTGCAGTAAGCACTGAAATTGGGAGTTGTATGTATCGTTCATGTCGGGGCAGAGGAGGCGGAGGACATGTTTTCCGCCGGAGAAGTGAACTTGATAAGGGGAAACCGTTTATGAAAATTTCTGCATTTAGAGAGAGAAAGGAATAGCTAATGACAGGCCAGTGACTGTGTTGAGAGTAATTTGGGGAAACTCGAGAGTAAACAATCTAATCTATGTGTATTTAAGAGATTTTTTTTTTTTTTTTTGAGAAATACCATTTTAATCAATCACCTTTTATTTTTTCTATAAATTTTTATTATTTTATACACAAATTAAATATATGATTCATCAAGTAAATACACTTATTAAATAAAACAACTAAAAAAACTGAAATTTTTTAAAAGGAACTGAAAGAGTACTAAAATTGATTATTTTAGCTTAACTGTAAAAAAAATTATTTATAAAAAAAATAGATTTTTGGAGCAAAATATGCCTATTTTTATTTGAGAAAAAATGAATTAGAAAAGATGGATATATGAGAAATGAATAGCATACCTTTGAAATTTATATTCATTTTCTCCTCCAGCTTACTTTTCAGATCTACCCATTGAATTTTATTTTCCTCATAATTGCTAAATCTGCAAATTTATAAAATTGTATTATATATAATTAAAGAGATAATTAATCTAAAAATTAAATTAAATATTTTCAACATATCTACTTCTAAAGTGATTTGACGACAAAGATTTGTAAAATACCATTTTATGAAATATATAAGTTTGTGATACAGAGATCAATTTAACCTATGTTATTAAGACAATGATGGTTGGATCATTTCTTTCGTGTGTCAAACATAATGTCTCACGTATTAAGATATGTGAAACACTCTTACACAAAATCAATGATTTTATTTTTATCTATTGTCTAGGATGCGTTTGGTTTAAAGAATAAAATTATCTATCCGTCAGATAAATAATTTTATTTTTTAAATCAAATGTAATCTTATATATTGCACAAAGGACGATTAATTCTTCACATTAGTTGATTTATGGTAACAATAGAATTCTTGTGCACTCTGTATGCATGAGACCAGTCCTATTGGAATTTGATTGATGTGGCTGAGCACTATGGCTTTGGCGGGCCGCGTAATCATCATAGTCTTTTATCCCTCCGCGCAATATTCATGCATTATCCAGTTGGCGAACGATCCAAATTTGAATATATATTATATTTGATATAATGGAACATTGACATGTAATTTTTCCATCGAATCTTTGACCTCACTAAACCTGGTCTGTGCATCCAACAAGACCAACACCGTTCCTCGCGAGGACGTGGACCATTTTCTTTGAGATATAAGATTTTTCAATTTTCATAAGAAATGATTTGACTCATCAATGTTTCCAAATATCCCTCTCTAATATGCCAATCCCATCGTAATGACACGTGCCAAACGAAAGATGTCGTAATGACACGTGCCAATCCCTCGCTAGTGATTCTCGAGGAGCAGAACAAAGGTGATATTCAATGAGGAATATATATATTAATCTTTTAGTATAGAAGTTGCATTGTGCATGATTTAGATTGAAAATTTTTGTAAAAAAAAAAAAAAGCATATGAACCCAATGTAGGTAATGACTATTGACTTGAAAAAATATTAAGTGATGCAGCCAGATTTTTAAGCATAAATCTGAGCTCTAACACAACAAATCGTCAAGAAAAAAAAAATTGCATGAAATTTTAAAGAACAGGATGAATGAATTTTTTTTTTCTTTTTTTGGCAGTAAAACAAGAAGAAGAAATTAATATGCAATATTGGAAGCATATCATGACTGCATGGAAGAAAAATGAAGTGGGGATTGTGATTTATATAGCAAGAATAGATTGTATATAGGTGAGAGAATTGTGACTCACTTACCCTTGTTACGAGTTGCATTCTGAGTCTGTGACTCACCTACCAACTCATACTAATTTGCGTGTATGGGATGAAGAGAATGTGCCTTGAAATATTTCAACTAAAAAGGAATAATTTGAATCGAAAATATTATGTATATTTATAGGGTGACTAACATATTGGTTCAAAAAAGTGATTATATTTACAAATTGATTCACAATATCTGCACAAAAGTGTAATTTTTTTCTGCACAGAACCAATTTGTAATTTTTATCAATTTTGTGAACCAATTTTCCCATATTTTTTATATAAAATATTTTGTTAATATAGGAGTACCAATAAAAGTAAGTATTATACATATATACATACATCAAACACAAATTATCAACAAATTAAAATGTACACAAATTCATGCATATGCCCCTTGAATTTTGACTTCAATTTTGATATTTTTTAAAATATAGTAATATATTGAAATTACTTGTTTGCTTGTTTTTTGCACTTACATATCATGTATTTGAGTGCACAAGAATCACTCTAAAATATAAGTATAAGAATAGAATTGATGGTCTCATAATCCTTACATAAATTTATTGTATTTATTATATTATTCTTCACAAAATTAACAACACAAAATTATATTATATATTACTTTATAAGGAAAAAAAAAACATGTTTTCAAGGGATCGAGCAAAGTGTGCGTCTGTGTTGGGACAATCTGAGTGTTTTGATTAGATCCCAAAACCCCTGATGAATTTGTTTAAGTATAGCTGTTCAGGATAAAACAATTCAGGATAGTTATGTTAGAGATTCAGTACAGGTGGACCATGCTGAAGACTGAAGAATATTGGAGTCGACCCAATTTACTGAAGTCTGAAGCGTAAACCACCCTGAAGGAGTCAGTCAGTCTTGCTGAAGATTGTCTGTTCTGAAGCTGAAGATCGAAGCCTGCTGATTCATCCTAAAGTCAATCCTGAAGTACCATTGGCTGATGTTTCTACTGAGTACACTAAGCATACTCAGGACAGAAGTTAGTCAGTGAAGAGTAAGTGTCACCTATCAGGCTGTGCTGAATTCACTTAAGACCTGACTTAGGCCTTGGTTCAGTTCACCTGAATCCTGTAAGTCCGAAGCAAAAAGGTTACACATACTGGGCTGAATAACCTATCAGGCTGTGCTGAATGTACATAGGACCTGACTCAGGCCGTGGTTCAGATCACCTGAATCATGTAAGTCCAAAGCAAAAGGTTATTTATGCTATGGGACAAGAGACAAAAAGAATGTCAGTTAGACTCCATTAAGACACACGTTCAGACTGAGTTATTAACAAGAGACTCAGAGCATTGAATGTACGAGGAAGGACAAATGTCTGAAGGTCAACTAGCCGTTATAGCGGAGAGCCAATGATCTTTCGACATGCATGCACGGAATCTGCGCAGCATTTAATGCGGTATTTAATGCGTCTCAAAAAGTTGCAGGTGATGTGACAACTTGCCAGAATAAGCATGGCGGGTAGGTCAAACAATATTTCTAGCCTGCAATCTACCTAAAATAGGAAAGATTTGATTTGATCTCCTCCAACGGATCTATTTTGAATCTTGCCTATAAATATGGAGAGCCTTGCACCCATTCAAGGAAAACGGGAAATTTCCAAGAAAAAACTCTCAAGAATCCAAGCATTCAAAGCATACCATAAACAACACTCTGCAATTAAATTTCCCTAGTGTTGTAGTAGGATTCACTCTATATTTGCTTAGATCAATAGCTCTATTATTTAGCATTGTTTTGTATTGCTAGAGCTATCTTAGTTGGAAACCAGAATACCAAACCACTCAAGGTGTGAGATTGGTTGGTTAGAAGGACTGGGACTTGTAAAGCGCCCAGGGGTCAGTTCCTAAGAGAGGAAGTTGGCTACTCGTGTCCCTTGGCACGTAAAACCCAAGCACCTATCCTCAGGGTTTTGAGGATAGCTTCCTGTTAAATCAGGTCGTGGACGTAGGAGTTGGTTATCTCCGAACCACGTTAAAAAGTCCCATGTGTGCTGATTTACTGTTCTGTTCAGGATCATAACTGTCATCATAATAAACTGAACATCATGCATCGCTTTTCTATTCAGGACTGAATCAATCATCCTGAATCTTAACACTGTGCACTCAGCCTTAACCACCAGTTTACTAAGCAAACTCAGAGAAAATGTTTTCAGAAACTAAGAACGAGTAGAACCTAAGGGCTCACTTTCCGCACCCACTCTGACTCACTGAGATAGTAGTCCAACTGACTTGCTTCCAAGCGGTCAGTAGGTTTATTATCTCTACTGAGCTTCCGAGCACTTTACTCACACTCAGCTTATCTGACTCGTTACTGAACTGTCCCTGCTGCCCCTGTGGACCTTCAGCATACTGAGAACTTCAGGAAATCCTGACTGAGTGTGTTAGAGCATTTTTCTGAGTCTTTCAGAAAAATCTGACATCAGTGTATTCCCCCCATACACTGATTATACTCGTTTCGGGACCAACAAGTGGTATCAGAGCAGTGGTTCAAAAGATCACTGACTTTGTTTACCAACAGTTTCTGAGGAGAAACTTTTGGTGGTCTACTGAACTGATCTTGTTTCTGAAAAACTGCATATCATGGCATCCGGTTCTAAACGCCTCGAGGGCAATCTTCCTGAATTCTCTATTGACAATTATGACTATTGGAAATTCAGGGTACTTGCACATCTCTACTCTATCCATGATCAGATGCCACAGGTGATTGAGCATGGCCCAATCAGATTTATGAGAAATCTTCAGACGACCTGGCCCGTTGCTGGCAATGTACCTGTTCCAGCCGCCGGAGATGAAGAGGTGGAGAGGTCCGCGCTTAATTCTGATCAGATTAAGCAAATCGGACTGGATAATGTTGCTAAGAACATTATACTCCACACCGTTTCTTACGAGAATTCGGTCAGACTTATGCACCTGAGAACAGCTAAAGAAATCTGGGATACTTTGAGAGAGATGAGTGAGGGATCAGAAAAGATCAAGGAGAACAAGAGAGATCTTGCAATTAGGAAGTTCGAAGCCTTCCAGATGCTAGAGGGAGAATCCATCGATCAGATGGAAGCTCGGTTCATTAAGATGATGAACGAGCTAGCAACCCTTGGGAAGGAGTTTCCCAAGAGGGAGGTGTCTTCTAAAATCCTAAATTGTCTCCCTGAAAGACGGGACACAGGAGTAATCTTGTTAAAGAATACTCAGGATCTTACAAACATTCCTTACTCTCACCTATTCTCAGAGTTGAAGGCTCTGGAATTCGACCTCGATAAGAGGAAGAAGGGTGCTGTCAGTGAGGAAATTAGTGAGGAGAAGACTCCTGAAAAGGAAAAGAGCGTGGCTCTTAAAGCTACTCATGAGCCTGAGGCTGGATCTGGCTCCAAGTCTCTGAAGGACATGAACAAAGATGAGCTAGCCTTGGAGTACAGCCTGATGGCACGGCGATTCGAGAAACTGAACTCTCGTTTCGGCAGGTATAAGAAATTTTATACTAACACCCGTGATCGCAGGTACTCCAGCCCCAGGAGATCTAGCCCCCGAAGAGAAGAAAGGAGGGGTTCAGATTCCAGGAGGGATCGCAACGAGCTTGAGAGACGAAGAGATGAGAAGAGGAGAGATGATGTGCCCAGAAGATCCAGCTCCAAACCTGAACGATCATCAGGGAGCAGGAGGGAATCATCTGATAAAAGGTACACTGACAAGAATTTTACTTCTGATGTAGATCAGTGCTTCCACTGTAAAAAGACCGGACACTATCAGTATGATTGTCCGGAGCTCAGTGCTCGTGAGCGAGAAGATCGGAGAGCCAAGAGAGAGCTCAGGGCATCAGACCGGAGAGCGTTGCTTGCTGAGGATTCCTCAGATTCAGATGGCCCAGGACGCCGGTCCCCTGAACTCTTCTCCGATGAAGAGTATGATGACCTCTGCCTGATGGCAGATGACGAGGTCACTGCGGGCTACAAGAAGAGGAAGGAGGATCTGATGAAGGACTGGTACTTGGACTCAGGATGTTCCAGGCACATGACCGGATTTCGTGATCTCCTTCAGGATTATGTAGCTCAAGAAGGCCCGCAGGTAACCTTTGGTGATAACTCTAAGGGTTTCACCAGAGGATTCGGAACCCTTGTTATTAACTATGTCCTTGTAATGAATGTATCATATGTTGAAGGACTGAGACATAACTTACTCTCGGTTAGTCAGTTCTGTGACCGAGGATATAGTGTAGAATTTACAACTAACATGTGTCTTGTAAAGGACAAATCTACACTACAGGTTCTGATTACAGGTGTCAGGAGGGGCAATGTATATTTTGCTGACTTCAAGAGCAGCCCTCCTGAAACCTCTCTGGTCGCTAAGAGCTCCTCTGAGCTCAGTTGGCTTTGGCATAAACGTCTGAGTCACTTAAACTTCAAGATTATTAACAAAATCTCTAGACTTTCTCTTGTAGATGGTCTGCCTAATGAAGTTTTTAGCAAAGACCACGTGTGCGGAGCATGTCAGGAAGGCAAGCAAACCAAAGCCTCATTCAAGGTGAAGGAAGCCTTCTCTACTGACAGAGTGCTTCAGCTCCTGCACATGGATCTTTTTGGTCCAGTAACTCCTGTCAGCATAAATGGTAGGAAATATACCCTTGTTGTTGTTGATGATTATTCCAGGTACACATGGGTTATTTTCTTGCTGAACAAAAAGGAGACTCAGGTCAAGCTTCCAGAGTTACTCTAGCAATTGAGTACTGAACAGGGTCAGAGCATAGTCAGGATCCGATCAGATCGAGGAACCGAGTTTATAAACTCTATTATAACTGACTTATGTACTAACCATGGTATAGCTCATGAGACTTCTGCAGCTAGGACCCCTCAGCAGAATGGGGTAGCTGAAAGAAGGAATCGAACCCTGAAGGAAGCTGCCAGGACCATGTTGGCTGAATCAGGACTGCCCAAGAAGTACTGGGCTGAAGCAATCAACACTGCTTGCTACACTCAGAACCGATCTATGTTGAACAAACAACATGCTCAGACACCCTATGAAACTTGGAACAAGAGGAAGCCTCGCATCTCTTATTTCCATATTTTTGGGTGTAAGTGTTTCATCCTGAACAATGGGAAAGACCAGCTGAAAGCCTTTGATAGCAAATCTGATGAGGGAGTTTTCTTAGGATACTCCTCAGTCAGTAAAGCTTTCAGGGTGTATAACTGTCGGACCCTTTGTGTGGAGGAAACACCTCATGTTGTGTTTGATGAGACTGTATCAGTGCATAGGAAACAGGTTCCAAGTCCTGACACTGAGGGAATTACCAAAAGTGTAACAAGGCTGAGTCTGAAGAATCCTGAATTCAAGATCAAACTTGTCAGTGCTCCCAAGGGATGGGATGATGATGATGAAGATCAGGATGGACTTCAGGCCAACCCTCAGCAAGCCCCTGCCTCGGAAAACGTTGAGTCTCAGACGGAAGGACAGACTTAACCTGAGGTACGTACTGTCGGTGATGATGCTTCTGCACCTGAGACAGTTACTGAGTCCAACACTGTAGGGGGGAACAATTTCTTTGATATTGGTCAACCCTCAGGAAATGACTCAGTATCCCCTGTTCTTGCTCGTTCCGCCTCTTTGCCTATTATTGTCGAGACTAATGTTTCAGGATCAGGCAATGGAACGTCAGTAGCTCCCAGTGCTCCAGTCAGCAGGAGGCGATGGCTAGATGATCACTCATTGGCTGATATCATTGGGGATATCAATGAGGGGGTCAGGACGAGGTTGTCCTTTGGTGAAAGCGCTATGCTTTGTTGCTTCCTGAGTGATCAGGAACCTACAAGCATAGAAGAAGCTCTAGCTGATCCCAACTGGATCCTAGCCATGCAGGATGAGCTCAATCAGTTTGAGCGGAATCAGGTTTGGGAGTTAGTTGAGAGACCTAGGCGTCAACATGTTATTGGCACCAAGTGGGTTTTTAAGAACAAGAGGGATGAGAAGAATGTTGTTGTCAGAAATAAGGCCAGACTAGTAGCAAAGGGTTACTCTCAGGCCGAGGGTATCGACTATGATGAGACCTTTGCTCCAGTCGCAAGATTGGAAGCAATCAGGTTGTTTCTGGCTTATGCAATATTTAGGAAATTCAAAGTGTATCAGATGGACGTAAAGAGTGCTTTTCTGAATGGTGTACTGAATGAAGAGGTGTATGTTGAGCAACCTCATGGATTCGAAGTTGGCAATAAGGTATACCACCTGAAGAAAGCTCTTTATGGCATGAAGCAAGCTCCGAGAGCTTGGTATGATACATTATCCCAATTCCTGATAGACCACGGGTTCGTGAAAGGAACAGTGGACAGGACCCTCTTCCGGATCACCGAAGGGGAAGACATTCTCTTGGTTCAGATTTATGTGGATGACATAATATTTGGATCTCCTAATCTGAAGCTTTGTGAGAAATTCTCCAAGCTGATGACTGGGAAATTTGAGATGTCAATGATGGGAGAAATGAATTTCTTTCTGGGTCTCCAAGTCAGGCACACTGACTCCGAAATTTTCATTAATCAGTCCAAGTATGCGAGGGACTTGATTCAGAAATTTGGAGTTCAGTCCAGCAAAGTCTCACGCATTCCCATGAACACAAATGAGAAGCTGGATCCTGACAAAGAAGGAGTCTCAGTAAATCAGACTGAATATAGGGCACTGATAGGATCTTTATTATATTTGACTGCTAGTCGACCTGACATCACTTATGCAGTTGGAGTTTGTGCAAGGTATCAGTCCGATCCAAAGAAGAGTCATCTAGAGAGTGCCAAAAAGATACTGAAATACCTGAGAGGTACAGTCAATCTAGGACTTTGGTATCCCTCTGATGACAACCTAGAACTGACTGGCTATTCAGATGCTGATTATGGAGGCTGTAGACTTGATAGGAAGTCAACTACAGGCACATGTCAGTTTCTAGGGAGTAAACTGATCTCTTGGTTTTCTAAAAAGCAAACCAGTGTTGCAATGTCTACTACTGAGGCTGAGTATATGGCGGCAGGCAGTTGTTGTTCTCAGATTCTTTGGCTGAAACAACAACTGAGAGACTACCAAATAGAGGCCACTGAAGTTCCAATTTATTGTGACAATAACAGTGCCATTGCCATATCCCAAAACCCAGCCTTACACACAAGGTGTAAGCATGTAGACATCAGACATCACTTTATCAGAGATCATGTTGAGAAGAAGGACATCAGGATGGAGAGAGTCCCTACTGAAAAACAGAGAGCTGACATCCTGACTAAGGCTTTGCCTGAAACCAGGTTTGTTGAGTTATCAGTAGAGTTAGGACTCCTTGACCCAGGCTTAGGTGATTCAATCTGAATCTCTAATAAGATTGCACAAGGTCAGGGGGAATAACTCATATGGACTCAGGATGAAGGAATCCCAGAGAGAATGTGAATGGTTGTAGGGGGAACATTCAGTATAAAATGGATGATCAGTATAGACTGACTAAGATTCAGGACACAGAATTCAGGGCTTGTCACCCTGATAGTGCAATAAGTGGTATCAGTCAGAATACAAATCTGACTGACTGGTATGTTTTCTGATTTTTATCTAGTCATCTGATCTTGCGTGCATTTTTCTTATACTGTTTGCTGTATTGTCAAATCAATTTAATTTATCAAATGATCCCAGCCATTCGTTTTAATATTCGGTTATTATTTAATACAATTTATTTGAATTAAATACGGACATGCTCTAATGTGCATTTAATGCACTGTGGGCGGGAACAGTTTTCGATAAAATTTGACCAATTACTTTTGAAAAACCGAAGAGTCAAATGCTTTTCACTGCTCAATCTTGACCATTGAATCTCATAGGTCATTATTTTCTAAGCCACCCGATTAAAACCGAATTTTTGTATAAATAGGGGAAGATTGTTTTGTTAAAATCTTTATGCACCTAAATATTTTCCTTACATATTTTCTCTAAAAACCCGATTCCCTTCATTTCTTCATATTATTTCAATGGTGTCTCCTTCTGCAAATTCCTTCTTTGGAAATCTTTTCCATCTAAGGAATGAGATACATTATGAACCCTATGGGGATTTTTCTTCTAACCACCCCGACATTTTGCCTGTACAAGACCTTTTTAATAATGCAGGTCTTCTGCAGTTCATTACTGCAAGACCACAGAGGCTCCACCCAAGACTTGTCGCTGCCTTCTACTTAAAGATGACGCAGAACAAGGAGTCACAGGAGTGGGAAACTTGCATACCCCTGACCACCTGTATAAAGGGGAAGGATGGAGAGGAGGAGATGACCAGGAGATGGGTCACTCTCAACATCCAGAGGAAGATTAAGGAGGTTTTTAATCTTCCCAGTACAGGACGAAGCCCAGTAGATTATGGGTTTGGGAATGAGAAGGACTTTCTCTAGTCCTTATGTGATGGGGATGTCGTCCTGAAGTCAGGCCTGAATAAATCTGTCCTGAGGACTGAAAACCGCCACTTCTTCGACCTGACAAGTCAGGGAGTGATGGGGATTGCCGGAGGATTAGAGCAGATCTCCAGACTAAAGCTTTTTTAGATGATGGCAATCTCGGATGCCTCTCTGCACAACTTTAACTGGGAGGAATACTTCCTCCAAATGCTGGTGGCTGAGACCAGCAAAATCAGGTACTCGCCAGAGGGGCAGGCGACTTTCGAGGCCAAGATGCACTTTGGCACCAAGATTTCTATGCTCTTGGAGACCCTGGATCTCGGTGATGTGGATCAGGCCCAATCACTCGAGATTCCAGCGAAAATCAATCTATTCAGAGCTTACTCCGGTGATGCTGGTACCAGGAGAAGGCCTCGGACTCAGAAGAAGAAGGCCCAGGCGAGCATGACTGACAGAGTCAAGGCTCAGGCAGGCAAGTCTTTTGAGTCTGATACAGCAAAGCCAGCGGAGGATAAATCTAAGCCCTCAAGACCCAAGCAACAAAAGCTGAAATTTCTCTATTCAGGGTCAGCAGAGCGAGAGAAGAAACTCGTGGAAGAGCGAGAGAAAAAGCTTGTGGAAGAGAGAGCTGCTGAAGAAGCTGTTCAGCATGCAACTCCGGAGAGGGAACCAGCTCAGGCGCAGGCCATTCTTGAAATTGCTCCCATTTCATCTGTTCTGGATGTTGTATCCCCTGATCCCAATCAACTGATCCTTAACATCGCTGAAACTTATCAGAATTTGGATCAGGTGGAGCCTGCTCAGGAAGGAGGAGTTGAGCATGAGGCTGCTGAACCAGTTCAGGCTGAAACACCATGGTCGTTCCCTGCGCCTGATGTAAATATTCTTTCAGACTTTGAGATAGTAGCAAGGGGAGCGGCAGCTGAAATGGTGGAAAGGAGATTTCCAAATCTCACTGAAGCTCAGAAGGAGGCAGTTGTGCAACTCCGCACTTTTTCCATGATCAGAAATGCTACATGGTCTGAGCTCAGTCAACTAGGAGAGTCCAGAGGTTGGGACTGCATTGCAGATTTAGAAGCCGCCCTCTTTGATCATTTTGATGTAAACTCTCTACATCAATTGATTAAGATGGTGGATTTTATCAGAACAGTCCGCCGAACCTATCCTGAGCCTGAACCTCAGAATGCTGAAGAAGAGAAGGGAGAGGTGAAGGCAGCTGAGCAGGAGGTGGTAATGATTGCTGATGATGTTCAGCAAGGTGGCACTGAGGGAGTCAGTGCACCGGCCGATGAAGCAATCCTGGGACTCGGGATTGCGGAGGCTTCAGGAGAGGGTCCACCAGGCATGGTCCGAGTTAGAGGCAAATGGACTACACCCAAAGCTATTTATCTTCAGAATTCCTCACGAGCTCTTGGCAATCTGCACAGGAGAGTCATCCTCGTTGAGCGAAAAACTAGTAGGGTTGGTTCGAATTCTGAATTGCTGAACAAGAAACTGAACAACCTGGACCGTGACCTGAATGATATGGCCACTGATATGCATGCTGCAATAGATCTCCTTGGGGAAGCTCGGACTAAAATCAATGTAGACCTCACTGTTATTTCTGAGCAAACCAAGGATGCCATTCAGAACTGCAATCAGATGGTTTCAGATGTGCAGACTCAGCAGGAGACTAAGCTTGCCAATTTTCTGGATCAACAACTGTCTGAAAAAGTTGATCAACTAGTTGATGAGAAGTTGGTCAAGCTGAAAGCTGAACTGAAGGAGGAACTACTGAGTGAGATGTCTGAACAGGAGAAGGATGCAATTGCCACTGCCCTGAACAATCGGATGATGAGCTTTGAAGGACGGCTAAAAGCTGAGCACAATTCAGCCATCAACAAGCTAAGTGTTGGCCTGAGAGGGATGGCCAGGCAGATTGGGCAATTGCAGGGGAAGCAGACTGAGATGGATGGTCAGTTTACACTTTTGGCGGAGTCAGTGGATGAAGTTGTCAAACGGATAAATGACGATGATGCCAAAAAGGGGGAAGAAGGGAAGAAGCAGACTGCCATTACTGGTAAAGCAAAGAAGAAAAACTTCCCCCCTGAACTGATAGCGGCGGAAAGGAAGAGGACAAGGTCCGTCGTTGCCATCGAAGCTGCTGAAGGTTCAGAGCCGAAAAGATTGAGGTCATCTGAGGACCCCGCTCTGGAGCCTTTGTACAAGGAGATGGAGGAACATATGCAAACTGAGCTGACCACTCAGAAAAAAATGGTGATGACTGAAGCTGAAAAGATAGCAAAAATGAAGGAGATCTCGCTCCTCAGTCAGATCCAGCGCCTAAAGGAGTCCAATGAGTATCTGACTTCGCAGGTTCAGAAGAAGAAATCTGTATCTTCTGGATCTCGGATGAAGACTCAGAGGAAGATTGTGGTCAGTTCAGATCAAAGTCATCCTCCACTGAAGTTTGTGGAAGACTTCATTCCGATAGAGATGTTGGAGGTATGGATTCCGATCCGGAATAGGTGGGCCTACCTATTCTACGTGGGGGGGTTATGGGACGATCTGACTGAAGAAAAAGACGTCATACTCCATCACTGGATGGCACAGAAGCATCCTGATCTCTGGGCTGAAATCATCAGACATGCTGACACTGAAGGTGTAGAGATCGCTCCTCCGGAATTCATCAAGTACCCTCCTCCACTCTTTAGGAACTCCAAGCAACTGGACCGGAAAGTAATTTCTGAAGAAGTCGTCAGAGTAGGACGAGCTGCCGGGGCCATTGCTGATCGGAACAGGATGAAGCAGGTCCTGAACCGGGTACTGGAGATGTACGAGATTCCACTGACTGCTTGGAATAAGGATGAAGACTAGATCAGGAGCTAGTTGTTCAGAAATTTTGTAATAGCTTCAGGATACTTGTATTTTCTTATCAATCAATGAAGTTATTTACTTTTCCTGAGTACAACTTCTTGTTGACTCCTGAATCTACGTTTCTGAATCCTTATCAAGAACTGTACTAACCAATTCCTTGTTTTCATCTTATAGACTAAGTACCTAGTTTGTCAGGTGGTACTGAGTTGCTCTCACTGACTAAGTCAGTTGATTGTATAGATGAATAGGAATTTGCTTAAGGGTTTTGGCATCATCAAAAATGGGGAAATTGTTGGGACAATCTGAGTGTTTTGATTAGATCCCAAAACCCCTGATGAATTTGCCTAAGTATAGCTGTTCAGGATAAAACAATTCAGGATAGTTATGTTAGAGATTCAGTACAGGTGGACCATGCTGAAGACTGAAGAATATTGGAGTCGACCCAATTTACTGAAGTCTGAAGCGTAAACCATCCTGAAGGAGTCAGTCAGTCTTGCTGAAGATTGTATGTTCTGAAGCTGAAGATCGAAGCCTGCTGATTCATCCTAAAGTCAATCCTGAAGTACCATTGGCTAATGTTTCTACTGAGTACACTAAGCATACTCAGGACAGAAGTTAGTCAGTGAAGAGTAAGTGTCACCTATCAGGCTGTGCTGAATGCACTTAAGACCTGACTTAGGCCTTGGTTCAGTTCACCTGAATCCTGTAAGTCCGAAGCAAAAAGGTTACACATACTGGGCTGAATAACCTATCAGGCTGTGCTGAATGTACATAGGACCTGACTCAGGCCGTGGTTCAGATCACCTAAATCATGTAAGTCCAAAGCAAAAGGTTATTTATGCTATGGGACAAGAGACAAAAAGAATGTCAGTTAGACTCCATTAAGACACACGTTCAGACTGAGTTATTAATAAGAGACTCAGAGCATTGAATGTACGAGGAAGGACAAATGTCTGAAGGTCAACTAGCCGTTATAGCGGAGAGCCAATGATCTTTCGACACGCATGCACGAAATCTGCGCAGCATTTAATGCGGCATTTAATGCGTCTCAAAAAGTTGCAGGTGATGTGACAACTTGCCAGAATAAGCATGGCGGGTAGGTCAAACAGTATTTCTAGCCTGCAATCTACCTAAAATAGGAAAGATTTGATTTGATCTCCTCCAACGGATCTATTTTGAATCTTGCCTATAAATATGGAGAACCTTGCACCCATTCAAGGTTAACGGGAAATTTCCAAGAGAACTCTCAAGAATCCAAGAACACAAAGCATATCATAAACAACACTCTGCAATTAAATTTCCCTAGTGTTGTAGTAGGATTCACTCTGTATTTGCTTAGATCGATAGCTCTATTATTTAGCATTGTTTTGTATTGCTAGAGCTATCTTAGTTGGAAACCAGAATACCAAACCACTCAAGGTGTGAGATTGGTTGGTTAGAAGGACTGGGACTTGTAAAACGCCCAGGGGTCAGTTCCTAAGAGAGGAAGTTGGCTACTCGTGTCCCTTGGCACGTAAAACCCAAGCACCTATCCTCAGGGTTTTGAGGATAGCTTCCTGTTAAATCAGGTCGTGGACGTAGGAGTTGGTTATCTCCGAACCACGTTAAAAAGTCCCCTGTGTGCTGATTTACTGTTCTGTTCAGGATCATAATTGTCATCATAATAAACTGAACATCATGCATCGCTTTTCTATTCAGGACTGAATCAATCATCCTGAATCTTAACACTGTGCACTCAGCCTTAACCACCAGTTTACTAAGCAAACTCAGAGAAAATGTTTTCAGAAACTAAGAACGAGTAGAACCTAAGGGCTCACTTTCCGCACCCACTCTGACTCACTGAGATAGTAGTCCAACTGACTTGCTTCCAAGCGGTCAGTAGGTTTATTATCTCTACTGAGCTTCCGAGCACTTTACTCACACTCAGCTTATCTGACTCGTTACTGAACTGTCCCTGCTGCCCCTGTGGACCTTCAGCATACTGAGAACTTCAGGAAATCCTGACTGAGTGTGTTAGAGCATTTTTTCTGAGTCTTTCAGAAAAATCTGACATCAGTGTATTCCCCCCCCCCATACACTGATTATACTCGTTTCGGGACCAACAGTCTGCATCTATCTCTATGGTAGCAATTGGTCCACGTGTTTGATATTTTAATTTGGCCGTCTACTATAATGTATCACGTGCACTTGCATATTTGCTCTTGCATAGTTAAAAAAGTAGTAATCATTTACAATATTCAACGGCTAAATTGTACAAATAATCCCATTAGAATTTGCGCTCATTAATTTGATTTTTTTTAAAAACATAAATGGTCTCATAAGTTTTTTCCGTTAAAATTAATGGATTAATGTAAGATCAAATCAGTTAAGCTCAAATTTTCATGTGATCATATGTGCAATTTATTTTAACAACTGAGATTAAATATGCTAAAAAGGGGACAAAAAAGAATGTGAGACCAGATCTGTTGAGTATAAATTCTCATGAAATCAAAAGTGCAATTTACCCAATATTCAACTCTAATAAATATACCTTAATTTTTATATATTTAATATATACAAATGAATCAACATAATAGATTATAATTAATTTTACAAAATTTTTGAATTGAGATTTGTAATAAATTTATTTTTCTTAAATTATTATCATTACCTAATATATTAAATAGTTTTATTATAGACTGTCATTGTCATATTTATAAATTTTGTAGAATGTACATGTAATAGTAATCTAAATAGTGTAATAGAAGATGTCACATTATTGCGTTACAGACTCACACGAGATCTCATTTGCTTTCCCACTTGTTGTATTTTAATATTTCATAATTACCTTTTATACTTATTTTATTTTAATGACCCCACAATTTCTTTCACACCTCTAAAAAAATAATTACAATGGAATCATAAACAAAAATATGTTGCTAAAGGTACTTAATTACAATTATTAACATCATTAAAAAAAATTAATAAAATTGTGCATTATCGTTGTGAATGGTGAGTAAATTACTAAGTTATATATCAATCCACTAAGGTATGTTTGGTTCGTTGTGAATGGTGAGTAAATTACTAAGGGTATATTTTTTACGGATAGATATTTTTATCTTACAAATCAAACGTACCCTTAGAGCAGAAGATGAGGTTAAAGACGAAGCTGCAAAGGCGAACCTGTCTTTCATATGAAGTAAATTTGAATTGTGTTTTCCATTTTGATTTGAAGTAATTCTTTCGATTTACTTGCACATTTCGGGTATGTTTCAAACCTTAAAAAAACATAGAATAATTTTTTTTCACCTATTTTTATAAAATAATAATTCTATACTTTTTTTAGGATTTGAAAACACACTTATCAAGTGAGGATGAATCTATATCGTGATTGTAATTTTGATCTAAATATATAAAGTGTAGTTCAGTATTATAGTTTTAAATAATTCTCATCTTATTATGTGTGATTCCAATCTATGATAAAATAAAGTCATATATTTAATAATAAAATAAATTATTATAACCAATTATTTTTAAAAACCATTATAATTGATTATTTAAAAAAATTATTAAAATTATCGTAGAACACCTCCTCAATTAGTTACCAAAATTAGTTTCTAAAAAAACCCTAGAAAATGAACATCAAGAAACAGCATGCCACGTGTTCCCTTTTAAATAAAGCTCACGCGTACAAAAATATTAGAGATTCGTTCACACGTATGAAGGCTCCTATAAATGCGCAAATGTGAGCGAGAGAAGGCGGTACAAGTAGTGGAAAAGGAAAAGGAAAAGATCATCGAAAGGATTCCAACTCGCCGGAATATTCCATCTGACGCAGATAAAGTGAAGTATTCTTTTGCTAACCACCGAATAATCTCGTTCTTCATGTTCTTACTTGTTTGCGGAATTTATACTCATTTGAATCGACGGATTGCTTTTGTTTTAAACCGTCTCTGTTGGGGAGAATTTGGATGACTGGAAACTCTTTGTTCGTTTTGTTTTTTTACAGTTCCAGTTCTGAATGTGTTGAAGGAATTGTATGAAATACATGCTAATCCTACCCAATTATGTTCTGTAAACGTAAACAGGTTTGGATTATGTCAGGGTATTAGATTAATTAGCGTGTTCATATTCGGAGTTAATCAGTGGTGAAAATTGTGACACCGCGAGAAGATAATTAATGTTGCTGCAGTGGCTATTGAGGAAATTAGATTTCTATTCGTGGCATTTTCACTCAGTTAGAAGTGGAATCATTGTTGAGAAGTTGAATTTATGTTTCGATTTTCATCATGAGGTTTCTCTTTAGTCTAAATAGTATGAATTTATGTTTCGAGTTTCACCATGAGTTCTATATGTTGGGGTGTTATACGCCATCGTCTTTGATGTTATACGTTATATTGGGCTGGGTTTAGAAGCATAATGATTCATATTTTGCGATAAGTAGGAGCGTTGAACAGACAACAAACGTTGAATATGTTTTGGAGTGTCTTTTTCAAATGCATATGTTCTCGTTTGTTGCTGATAAACAGGAACCTTAAACTACTCAGAATATCTTCCAAGAATAAAAAAATTTAATTACCTTAAAGTTTTTGAGTGATCCACTTGAGACAGCAGAGTGATATTTGGACTTTTATAGGTGAAACGTCTACCGAGTTGATATGCCATATCTGGTACGCGAGCATTTATTCATTGGCAACATCGGAGATGCTGCAGAGATTCTTCAGAACGGAAGTGATGAAATCACACATATACTGTCAGTTTTAAGTTCAGCATCCATTTCTTTTTTCTCTGAGTGGCGTAGTACAATTTCAATTCCATGCAAAGAAATTCGGAAGGTTTATGTTGGGAGCTCAGGGTCCGAGGACGTTTTGAGCAACGGGTTGAAGAGTTCACTGTCTCCAGATAAGTTGCTATACTCTCTGGAGTATGCAGGTAAGGATTTGAAGTTTACGAGGATGGCTGTACCTTTGAGGGATATGGAGAATGAAAATTTGCTGGATTATTTGGATGTATGTTTGGATTTTATTGAAGAGAGTAGAAAAGAGGGGTCTGTTCTCGTCCACTGCTTTGCAGGTGTATCAAGGAGGTACATTTTAATGTTAATTCCTTCATATCTCTGCTTGTATTTGACCTACTTTGTTGGTGTACTTTTAATTTTGAGGGAGTCTTCTTTGAGATGGTTTCATATATGAGTCGAAGCTTCACTTTAGTATTTGGGTCATGGTTCCCTCTAAAACACGATTGCGATAGGGCACCATGAGCCCATGTGTCATTAAATATAGTAAATGAGACTCCCTCTCATATAGGAAACTGTCTCGTACGAGTTTTTGCCTATGATTTTTATATATGATGATATTGCGGCTGATCTACATCCTTTACATGGTAATTTTTTTGTATAATTTTTATTGTCCTAAATGTTATTACCTTATTTAGAAAAAAAAATCCTTAGCACTTTGTCCATGGTGATCAGTCTATGAATACATTTATGCATAACCTTTTAAGGCTCAAAGAGGACATAAGAACGTTAGGAGACAGCAGCTCTAAATTTACAGCTTGCATCACATGTTATTGTGGTTTCATAATATCTCATCATATGCTCCATGTTTGTAGTGCAATTGTTGACATTCAAATATGAAAAGCTTTTAGAAATACATTATAATAACTACATATGCCATGAAGAATAAATATAACTAATGTAAAATGAGTTGCTAGCATTGACTCAGTTTTGCTACCAAGCTTTGGGAGGGAGATTTCAGTTTTGTTACCTGTATCTGGAAGGTAGAAGGGTTTTTGATTAGTATGATTTGGCATAGTGAGCATGTTACATATAAAAGACGTGCTAATAAAGAAGTAATTGGATTAGTGGGCCTAATTATATTAACTTAATAATTAACTTAATAATATTAATTTCAGCTTGATTAGTGGGCCCATGGGCTTAGATTTCTATTTAAACAGCATTGTTATTTATGAACCATCACTTTTGGGAAGAAACTAATTATGTCAAGTTTGGCGTGGGACGAGTTCATCTCATAAGTTCTGTTTATCTTCTGTTTTGGAACAATCATCTCCTTAACTCTAACAATTGGTTCAACCTGCCGGAATATGACAAGATCAGAGGAAAGAATCAGTACGTTAGAGAAGGGGATGGTTACTGTACTGATCATCCGGAGGAAGAGGCGGCATGGGTGGACGAGGAGTTGTTTTGTGCTCAGTTCCCTGAATTTATCCTTGAGGGCAAGGCTGTTTTCGAAAGGGAGGGGATTGTTACATATAAAAGGCGTGCTGATATAAAGAAGTAATTGGATTAGTGGACCTAATTATATTAATTTGATATTATTAATTTCAGTTTGATTAGTGGGCCCATGGGCTTAGGTTTCTATTTAAAGTGCATTGTTATTTATGAACCGTCACTTTTGGGAAGAAACATTATTCAGTCAAGTTTGGCGTGGGACGAGTTCATCTCGTAAGTTCTGTTTATCTTCTGTTTTGGACCAATCATCTCCTTAACTCTAACCTAGCACAGAAGAGGGCTGACCAATTGCCTATTCAATGTCATTCTGCTTTCGGAAATATCTAAATCCTGCTGTTGTCGCCATATTTTTTTGTCTTCCACCTACCTTTTGTTTGATGTTGGGACTAGTTTGTAATTGACGTAAGGCTATTACATAAAATTGAGAATGATATGAAGAAGCTCAATTGACAAGAGTACTTTGAAATGAAAACCAGTGCTTGGTTGCTTTTGGACATGCTTTAGCATTATTGGAATGGCTGCTCCATCTTGACATACGAGATAGGTATAGTTTCATGTTTTCTTCATATATCCACATTTTCTTATATGGGATTTCATATGAATTTTCCATAAGTTAACCTTCCAAGTTGGTCAAGATTCTAGGAAGAAATAAATAGATTCGACAACAGCATATTTGGAGTTTCATATCCCTCTTGTATCGAGTCTATTCGGTATATTTAGTTCAGCTTTACTTTTTGTACGTCAAGTAGATGAACCATCCATAGTTCTGATGGTCAGACTACTGTGATCTATTGGTTCAACTTTCAAGTGCTTCGTGCTTGCTCACAAAGTTCTCCTTTATTTACTTCCGCTTAGTATCAGTCTGCTAATTATCAGTTATCATCCAAATTTTTAATCAGAGAAGGCATGCATTGTGGATTTTATTCTCTGCTTTGTCAAGCCTTAAGGGTTTACAGCCTTCTTTGCCTATGTTCGTTGCAGTGCGGCAATTATGACAGCTTACCTGATGAAAAGCGAGCAACTATCACTAGAAGGTCTGGAGTTCTGATACTTATTTTGTTTGCCTAAAGTGATGGGGCACATGCAGTAATATTATCTAGCTAATCAGTGTTTTGTTTTTTATACTGTTTATTTATATTGTTCTTCATTATTCTTTTTGTAATTCTTTCCATTCTTCTCTGATTATTAGACGCAATTGAGTCCTTGCGACAGAGCTGTGAATCCGTGGGTCCAAATGATGGTTTCATGGATCAGGTGAGGCAACATATATAAAAGTTATATATGTTGGTTCATGATTATTATATGCCTTAGGTTCCTTTCATTTTGGTTGATATTCTCTATTCCATCTGCCATTGCAGCTGAAGATGTTTGAACAAATGGGTTTTAAAGTTGATCGCTCAAGCACCATCTACAAGCGCTTCCGCTTGAAAGTATTAGGTTCAGTTCTTTTCCTTAAACAATTTGTTATATCCCTTATCTTTGATTTAGTTATTAAGATCAAATCTGTGTTCCCTGTATTTTGTAATGCCAGAATCCTGGATTTGTTTAATCAAATGAAGTATAAAATTTTCCCAAACAAACAATGTCATGATATTACCAGTTGTGCCGTATCCCTTATCTTTGATTTAGTTTTAAGATCAAATCTGTGTTCCCTGTATTTTGTAATGCCAGAATCCTGGATCAGTTTAATCAAATGAAGTGTAAAATTTTCCCAAACAAACAATGTCATGATATTACAAATGTTGCAGGCACAACTTCATGGCTATTCTAGTCCCTTTTATGATTGTGAGTTATAGATGATAGTGGTTATTGCAATATGGTCAAAATTAAGAAGTAGCAAAAATGGGAGGCAAAGAAATATGTACTTTTTTTTAAAAGGCTGGTAACAATAATAAGCAAATATTATATCAATATTAACCTATAACTCTATTATAGTCTGTTTTCCAGTGGCTGATGTTTCAGGTGGATTTTGTTCAATAACAGGTGAGTCCTATAATCGTGGAGAAAAGATAGACGGTTCTCATTTTGGTTCTGATCCTGGCTTGCCAGCTGAGGTAGTCTCATCAAATGTCGAAACTTCATCTGAAAAACGAGCTCCTCCTACTCGTGCATATAGGTGCAAGAAATGCCGTAGAGTGATTGCATTGCAGGACAATGTTGTGGATCATGTTCCAGGAGAGGGGGAAACGAGCTTCGATTGGCATAAAAGGAGAAGTGGAAATCCTTTCAGTAAATCCGATGACGAGTGTTCGTCCATTTTTGTTGAGCCTCTGCGTTGGATGACAACAGGTAAAATTCTCTTTAGGTCACTTCCCTTATTTAGTTATTAACATTCTTTTATTTTTGTTCAGTCGAGGAAGGGGGTCTGGAGGGTAAACTTCTGTGTGCTCACTGTGAAGCGCGATTAGGTTACTTCAACTGGTCCGGGATACAGTGCAGTTGTGGGAGTTGGATTACCCCGGCTTTCCAGCTTCACAAAAGCCGAGTAGACATAAGTACCATCTGAACCGAAGATTGGGTGCGATTCATTTCATGGTTTCTATGTGCTTTCGGTTTTTCTTAGACTAATAGATGATCGCGACCACATCAACGTGTCAAGTCGGACATGATTGTTTCATTGTTTCAAGATGCTTATCTAAGAAATCCGGCTATTTTTTGCCAATTTGAGACGTATTTGAGATATTAGTTGATGTGGCACATTGCACATCATATTTTCAGTGAAATATTTGATTGTGAGTTTCTGTTTTACTCCCGCCAGAGTCACATACATGCATACTTTGAAATCAGAATTGGTATGTTTTATAAGTGATCAATTTTGGCTCGATGTGTTATGGTCGTTCTTTATTATTTATTTATTTAAGTCTTTTGGGAACTGTACTTGCAGTTGTTGTGAGTTACAAATAAATCCACCACCTTCTACATATTTTTGAAACTGTATTTCCAATTATTGATTTTTTTACAATTTTATTATGACATCGTTTTCTACCAAACACAATCAGAAATGTCTACAAAAAGCAGATAAATCAATATATCTTTTTTTGTGCATTTTAATTTTGATCTTCAAAGTTTTTTACCCAATAATGCTGAGTAATTTAAAATTATTTTATACCATATAAAAATTTTCAAATACATCTCATATGTGTGTAGCAATTAAAAATTACTCCACCAAGATAATATCAACCCTTTCTACAACGTTCAACATTACCTGAGTTTCTCCTACTGCTTATTGTAGAAGCATAATCTCTAATGAAAGCATCTTTTCAAAAAAAAGCACATAAGTCTACTGAAGAAAGTTGAAATGCCGACTAACAAATAAGACCCAGAAATGAGTTAAAAGGTTCAGCATATATGAAAACTCATTAGTTAGCATCCTACAGAGTCTCACTGTACACAGCCTCAAGTTTACAGCTATTTCAAGATCCCATCGTAAATTAACAGTTTCGAAAGCCGAAGAGAGTCCTGATAATAATAACAACAATAATAATAATGCTTTTGGGGTGATGATTCTTTCAACAGCAAAAAGCCTCTCTTCCGAAAGCAACCTGATATTAATTGCTGCCTTCAATGGAATTGCATCTTTATTTCAAAGGCGAATACCAATGTCCAACACCATAATGATGGGCGCTCAATGTGATTGCGACTCAAGGAGGATATTAGTGGCAGCATTAACGTCGTTCCTAGCATGTATGAGTGCTTGTCTTGCTGAGTTCCTATCGAAACCCATTGAAACCAGTGTGGAGATGGAGTCCTCGGGTGGTTCAGTCGATGATGACAATCCAGGACTCGGATAGTTCCCCTGGAGTTTGCACAGAGTACTTCAGCATGGCAAAAGCAGAAGAAAAAGTGTATGTGTGTGTGTGTGTGGGTGGGGGGGGGGGGGGGGGGCGCTTCTTCTCTTTATATGCATTTGAGATCAAAATCACTATTTTTATCAAGAGGATTGGATATTTGATTCCTTTTAATATGGTTTGTTTCCAAGTTTTTTTCAATTCTATAAACTTCCAATCAAAGAAGACCATAAGCATAACATGGTTGGGGGAAAGGAGTGAAGGTTTAGAAGAAACATGGACAGCACTAAATAAGCAGAGAGTCAACGTCGTCTTAAATTAGATAAAGGAGCAAAAGAGAAACCCCGAGCACATAAATGTCGTTGAAATTTACAAGCAACAATAGAGCTTACCTCCACCTGGCGGCCCACAAAGGGTGGTGTACTTCCTACTACATTTCTTGGTGTACTTCCTACTACATTTCTCGACGATCCAGTTGGTGATGTACTTCCCATAGATGGCCATGACAGTCTTGAGAAGAATGAAGCAATGGCCTCAGGAAACTGAAACAGGCATGTACAGGCTTAATCAGTTGTAGGCTTGTAGCCAGATAGCAAGCTAATGAGTATTGTTAAAACTGTAAAGTAAATGAGTTCATGAGACGGGCTCCCCCAATAAAAGTATTTTCCCAGAGAAAAAAGACAACAATATAAACTGTTTAAGGCTCGACTTCCCTCCTTATACACCCACAAGAACTACTATTGCATAGGAAGTGTGTTTTGAGTCAGCTAGACGGGCCATGATATCAATCTATAATGAACAATACATATCGAGATGATTAAGATGAGTTGTGAAGGGGACCAAAATTAATTGCTCAATGTTATGTATCGTCAGCGTGCAAAAGGGAAAAAGAAAGAAGCTGTTGAGCCTTAGGCATAGTTGCCGAATTATTTAGTTAATTATCATGCCCAATTATTTATAATTATCATGTTTATTCCTTAATTATGTTATTTATTGGTTTTGGGGCTTATTTTCAACGGGCCTTGTTAGACTATAAGTATTTAGAGGAAAACGTAGTTTAATTTTATGCAGAGATTAATATTATTGTCTACTTGGCTTGGATGGACTTTTCCATTGGTTTCTCTTGTGTTCTCATGTGCTATTCCTTTGCTTCTATCACTCAACAAAAGATTCATGAACAGAATTCTGAATATATATGGATGATCAAGATGGTTAGCCATGGAAAATTATAAAAGAAGATAGCAGAACAGATAAGATTAGGTGCAACCTTCATCCTGCGTACACGGAAAACATTCAAGCGATATAGAGAACCTGCTAAAATCCCACAAATCCCAGGTACCATGGATCTTTTCCAGGATGACAGAAATAGCTGCAACATACGAGTATTAAAGATAAATTAACAAACACTAACAAATGATGCACAATAGAAATTCTACAGCTATTCAAAATGTGCATCATGTTGAGGAACATAAAAGACGAAATAAGAGTAAAGGCATAAGTCAATACCTGAAGACCAGCTAAATATATGAAGGTCTTGTCAGAGAAGTTGACGTTAAACACACGAAACCGCGTTGAAACAGGAATGTCGAAATAAAAGGGTATGAATGAAGAAAATATAAGGCCATAGGGTCCAGATGTGAGAATATTCAAGGAGGGATCTGTCAGAAAAATAAAGTGATTGTCACTATGAGGACTATGAGAAAGCAGTTCAAATAGATATATAAAACAGATATTTTTGACAAAAAATGACCAAGTACATAAATAATGAAATTAACAAAGTTTGTCCTAATTAATTTAAAATATAAGATGATGCAAACATCAATCTTTTTAACCATTAAACTTCACTAATTTCCGAATGCAGGGAATAGCATATAACCAAGTGAAGATGTAAGGGAGCAATTATGGTTTACTCATGCAACCTGCAGGGAAGATTCTATATCTACTTCCTATGAATATTATAGTGTACAATTCATAAGTTCAAATGCATGCATATGCCATATAGCCAGAGTGTAGTGGAATACAATGTCATGGCTCATGATTTCTTTAGATTGGTGGCTTATTGAACCCGTTAGATTAGTTCATTTTCTAAATATATTGCATTTGTTTAGAATTAGAGAAAACATCAAAGGACACAAACGCAAAGGACAGATTACTTGTCGTAAAGACTAAAGAGGGAAGTACTAGGCCCCTAGCCAGTTTATTGTGGTACAAAATGAAGTATGTCATTCCTCAAACACCATTTTTCTGGATTTCAGCTTCATTTTTTATGCAATGCATGCATTTCGTATAATAGTCTAACTTAAACACATGGACATGTGAGAAGAGCGGCACATAACAAGTCACCAACATCCAGGAGATAAAGGAAAATTATCACACCTTTAAGTATCAAAAGTGCAAGGACTTCAAGCAGCAACGAGACCACGATAGACAACAGGGTAAAGACCTGCAGTATTGTCACCAGCTAATAATCAAATAAGAGAATCTTTAGGAACTAAAATTAGATATTAATCAAATTTCTACCACCAAGCAAAAGAAGTTGTACAAGCCTCGTTTGCCTTACATTTTTAACATAGCACATTGCTTATAAGCAAAATGCTAATCAGGCAAAAGATATTAAGATTTTCCTTTGATTCTTGCTACGTTTCACATGTACAAGGAGAATGCATCAAATAAAGAACAATCAAAATGATATGAATACTTTCACAACATAAGCACCAATAATTTTTCAGTTTGAGCTTCAGAAGAAATGTAGTTCAAAGTACTCACAGTGTATTTGTTAGAACCTATTTGTCTTTCAAAAACACGGAAGTAGTACAGAAGATATATCCCAAAAACTAGTTCTGGTGTAGATGCAAATCCAAAAACTGAAACCATGAGTTTCCAAATCTGAAGTTTCTTGAAAATGTCCTGTCATGTATAAAAACAAAGTCAACAAAGCTAATAATCAAACATTCACTATGCCAGCTAAAAAATATATACCTACTTAAAATATTTATTAATGGAATATAATGTAACAGTTGTCTGCAACATTTCACCATGCTTACAAGAGCAGAGAATTCATAATTATTTTTACAAACCAAATGGAGTCACACACAAGGTGTCAGATACTAGATAAGAACAGATCATCCAGGAGATCCTTGAAGCACTTAATGAGAATGATAAATAGAGTATAAAATTTGAAAGCACTCATGAAAGGAAGCACCATTTAGTTCTTCATTGGTAAAGAAGTCAGCAAATTCAGTCCAGTCAAACAAGCTACTCTACAAACTTGTTTCAGTTACTATCAAATCCTAAACTTCATATCTGAGCATGTTCAGTAATAAATCGAATCGAGCTACCACGAGCTTATAATAACTGGATAAAGGACCAGATGTGAAAATGAAAGAAAATATTCAATGCATTCCCCAAAATCCCACTCCTCCAAATAATTAAGAATTCCAAATAGCTATCACATTAAAATTAAACAAACTCAGGAATTTATACAGCTAAAACTACATTAAATAACACAAGAAACAGCTAACAGCATATCTATGATCCCATCATAACTAAGATCGAAATTAAAAGAAAAGCATATATTGGGCAATGAAATTCCAAAAACACACCTGATAAGACCAGCCGAGGTTTCTTGAGCGGCCTTGGATCCCAAATATGACTGTGAAAAGAGCACTTGCAATTACTATTGTCCTTGTCACCGGCGCATTATCTGACAACAGAACAACTCTTGTTAGTATTCCGATTTCACCATAGCAGAACAATCAATCGTACAAACCCTTCAAATTGGAGTGCAGAAAAACGTACTGAAACCAGATGGGCCGCCGTTCATTTTCCAGGCGAACCAACCACACCTCTAATTTCTTGATGAATCGATAATTAAACGGTTGTATATATATGCGTATAAATCTTTGGCAATCTCCAAGATAATCTCTCTCCCTAAATCTCTTTCTTTCTGTTTCTCTCCGAGTCGTCGTCATCGACTGTATTTATCTAGGTTTTTTTTTAAAAGGGTTCGGGCTGGCCCGATCTTCCTCTCGGGCCCGATGAAAAGTAGTTACAAATTGTTTGCAAAGTTTGTTCAAATGACTTACACGAGTAGGTATTTTATAAAGTCTTCATTTATTTTGTATCAATTTTATCTGTATATATATTTTATTTTATTTTATTTTTTTATAAGATGAAGAGATAAAATCTCATGTTCATAGATAGTGGAGCTCTAACTATTTAAATTATTCATATTTTAATAATTTTTTGTTAAGTAAAATTTACATTCATTTTGTCTCGTAACCTATAAAATAATATATTTTTAAGAAAAATATGTTTTATAAATAAATTAGTGACATATGAATATATATGTATATAGTGTTTTGAGTGTGCACGAAAATTGATGTTTCTTTTTTTAGTAGTGTGTAAATTTGTGTGGGACGTCCAAAAGAGAAAAGTGTGAGAATTCCTGTGAGACAGATGAAGTATTAATTATTCCATAAAAATATTTAAAAATACATTTAAATTGTATAATAAATAAAAAAACTATTATTATAAATTAAATTCATGTTAATTATCTCTATTATATTAATATAGTTTTGTTGATGGGCGAGCCACTCGAGGTAATTCGAAGAATCAAGAGGTCGCCCCTGTAGTGATAGAGCTCGCCTAGGGCTCACCCCATACCATCATGGAGGTCTCGCCAGAGTTCATCATCACGCAACACTCACAGACCACGCAAGGCAGTAGAGCTCGCCTAAGAGATCGCCCGACTCGTCTAAGAGCTCGCCCTTGAGCTCGCCCTTAATCTATAGGACCCCGATGGCGCACTCTTTTTCCCTCCGTCCGGTTTATCCACAAGGGTGGTTTACGGCGAGGTTTTTAATGAGGCCCATCTAGTCTAAGGCATTGTAGTAGAACGAGGCACTAGATAGGAAGCAGTGTGGGGAGATCAAGACGAGGGTAATGAGCCCTCGTCAACACCGGAGGCCATATAGGCTCGTAAGGTGCCGTCTCACACTGGCACACCTATAAATAAGATCTCTCTTGTACTATTCAGGCACTTCTCACAAATTCTCTCATAATCAATACTACTACTCTTGCAATATTTCTCTCTCTAAACTCTCTACTCCCTCCTCATATTTTACATCCAAGAACACAAATTCTTGGATTATTGTTTGGTAGAATTACATGTTATATTAGCCACATAAACAAACGCCGTTAATAAATTCTATCAACAAGTTTAATTTCAAGTTTTCAACATAGTACTTTTTTATCATGTGAGAAATTTAAAAAACCCTACATATAGTTTTTCCATCTAAAAGAATGAAATAAATTTTTATTATTTCTCAAGTGAAAAAAAAGAAGAAGTAATTTTAGTTATAGAGAGTTCTAAAGGTCACACATGGCATGTTTTAAATGTCAATGATATGAAACTTAAAAGATGAACATGCATGATATTTTTTCAATCCCTTTAATATCATACTTCATTTTAATTTATTATTACAAAATAAATTTCACACCGTTTAAAATGAAATTTTCTCAATAAATTTCATTATTATAATATCCACAAATTTAAAGAAATATCAATTAATTTTATTACTTTATATATAAAAGTTTATAAAAGTATTATTTTTTATTTTGTTTGTATTCTTCCACCTATATAAGTGTCCATAAGACAAATTTTATAAAATATGGACCATATAAAATCTACTCAATAACAATATGTCCTCCACCTTAATTTGCTTTGGCCAAATAAGTCAGATTTTATTTGACCTATATTTTTATTAAATTTGACCTAAATTCGCTCTATGCACGGAAATGGATCCTCTGCTGGGCAATGAAACCAGCAAATGGTGCTTGGTATTAAAACTGTGACGTATTAGTAAAATATTTTCTTTTCTTTTTTTAGTTTTGATCAAGTCATAATTTTTTTGTTACTGTGATAATAAGCTAAAAATGAGGAAATAATTTAACTATACGTCACTGTTTTAGTACCCAGCATAATTTGTTGGTTTTATTGCCCCGCAGAGAATCCATATCCTGCACAAGATAGTATCCTAAACTAGCATTCTAATTTTGTAAGCTCATAAAAATAGTATTCTAATTTTATAAGCCTACAAGATAATGCACTTATTTAATTATTTTTCAAACACTCATAACATATTATCCTAAAAGATTATTTTCTCCAATAGAAATAGAAACAGCAGTCAGAACTCAGAATGCAGTTGGCATCAATAGGCTAGGCCCAACTTTGTGTAACTATTTTGGGCCTTTGTTGGACAGTAAAAGCCCAAAAGGTATCCACGGGCACAACCTATTCGATCCAGCTGTTTGGTCGTTTGTAATCTTTTTTTTTTTTGGGCCCAACCATATACCTTTCCAACATTATTAGATACCCCACCCAAAATATATTTATTTTATTTTTATATATCTTTATCAAAATTTACTCATATTTCAACAAAAATATGTTAAATATATGTTTGAAAAAATATTAAAAATATTTTGTCAGTAAATATCTGTCAAACTTTTATTAATTTTTTTATAAAATATAGCAAAAATAAAATATATACATTAAAAAGTTATTTTATTTTTTATATATCTTTATCAAAATTTAATTGATATTTCAACTAAAATGTGTGAAATATATGTTTGGAAAAATCTTAAAAAAAATTTATCAGTAAATATCTGTCAAACTTTAATTAATTTTTTGATAAAATATAGCAAAAATAAAATATATATACATTAACAAAGTGTGTATCAAATAATTATGGAGGGGTATATAGTCTGGGCCTCTTTGTTTTTTTTCTTTTGGGGGTAGCCCAGCCATTGGCTGCCACCTGGTTTCGTCACGTTGTGTCTTGCTAATTTGATTTATCAGATAAAATTTCTCTTTTTTATTAGATAATTGATTCAATCTCTTCCCGTGTAATAATATATACTCCCTCCGTCCAACAGGAATTTGCACCCTACAGGACAGCACATTTTTTTAAAAAAAATATATTTTATATATAAAATAGTAGCATATGGCTAAATATATGTATAATTTTGTGAGTGTGCACGTAAATTAATATTTCCTTTTTTGATAGTGTGCAAATTTGTATGAGACGTCCAAATAAAAAAAAATGTGCAAATTCCTGTGAAACAGAGGGAGTAATAAATTTGTATCACAGTACAGTGTTATATGAACCAAGGGCATAATATATGGGCAAATATATCATTCCCTCCTAGTTTAACAAAACAAACTACCCCTAAGTATTTAAAAAAAAATCAATTTAAATTATAATCAAAACTAATTATTTGAAACTAATCAATTTGCATATATTATTCAAACAAATATAATAAATTTTAAGTAATGAATTATTAATAAAGGAACAAAGAAAGTATATATTAGAAAAATAGTGTAAGAGTTATTAATGTCATTTGATAAAAAAGAGGAAGGAGTATAACATAAGGTTTCTTATTAAACCCAACTCAAGTGATGAGTAGAAGTTAGAGCGTCATAAAATATCCAATATTTAGCTTCATTACGTTACATGATGTTTGCACTCCCTCAATTATTGCCACAAAGGATCAGAAAAATCAAACAAAACAAATTGTTGGATAAGAATTTATTAGAGTTAGATTTGATATAAATATCAAATAAGCTTTTATACACTTATGTTCGATACAATTTAATATTTGATCGAACTTGTGAATTTTTAAAAAAAAAAACATAAAATGAACGAACTACTCGAAGTCGACTCATGTTCAGATCGATTAAAATTCAACATGATTAATTATTAAACAAGTGCAAACAAATTTTTTAACTCGAGTCGGACTTATTTACTGCTCTACTCACCCGTAACATACTTCGAATTTAGATAAATAAGCAGATCATGCATTAAATGTCTGTTTTGAAATTTTACAAAATGATTTTTAAAAAAGATTATTGTAAGTTGTGAGGGGTAGCTTTAAAAAAAAAAAAACTATTATAAAAGTTGTTTTAAATATTTTAAAACAGACACTAAATTTAAAACAATACAATGCACCTAAATTTCAGTATCCCATATCAAAATGTTTCCTTTATTTTTTAATTTCTACTCCCTCCGTCCCAGAGCAATTTGCAAGGGAGGAGGGGCACACAAATTAAGAAGAAAGTAAAAAAAAATAAAAAAAATAGTATTTTGAGGGTTAATTTGGTAAAATTTTATGTAAAAAGTGAAAAAGTTAGTTGGATTGAGTGTAATGTGGACCCAAAAAGTGAAAAAGTAATGACATTTTGTGTAAATATGTAGATATTGTGAGGGTGAAGTTTATAAAATGATTTTCTTTTTTGGGTCTGCAAGTTCCTTTGGGACGTCCCGAAAAGGAAAACTTGCAAGTTCTTTTGGGACAGAGAGAGTATTTAAAAAGAACAGGTACAACTATCAAAGCTCTTCTACTCTTCCAATGTACAAACATCAGAAGCTGTTCGACCGTAAAAGGAAGGGAACTAAAGAAAATGAGAGTGGGAGGGTACTCACAAATCCTAGGCCAGGCTTCTGCATCTAAATGCACGAAAAATCAAAGCCTAATTGACCAATATGCCCTTCTCTATTTACACTTTGAGAAGGTCCAAAATTTACTTAGCACTTGGCAGTAACTATTGCAAGGGGCAATTTGGCCAAAGTTGCTTCCATTTTTCAATCTCTTCCTTCTTGCTCAGTTTTCTGATTCCACCATAGAAACCGCCCGTCTCGTCTCCGACCTCTCGATGGTCTCTCCGGCTGATCGCGGTCTTCCTCCATCGCGATTCCGGGGAGTATTGGTTGAACTCCAAAATCACAGTATCTGTGAAAACAAAATCATTATATTAACTTAACTGCAGTATTGTCTAATACTCCATCCGTCCAAAAAATAATTACCCAAGATAATTTTTATACTTTTTTATTTATATGGACGTTCCAATTCTTTTTTAACACGCCAAAAAAAAAAAAACAATTCACACTCATAAAAGCTAATAAAATGCATTTTTTATATTTTATTATTTAACTTCACATTTACGTACTTTTTTTTTCTTAATATACGTGCAATTCAACATATGAATTTTTTTTGGGATGGATGAAGTATTACATCAATGTTTCTCACCTTTTAATTAAATTAAATATAATTAACATATGAATTAGTAAATGCAAAATAATAAAATGATATGTAAATATATTTAATATAGAAAAAATATGTTATAAAAATTATTTTATTATCATTTACTCCTTCCGTCCCACATGAATTTGCACACTTACCTTTTTCGAACGTCTCACACAAATTTGCACATTATTAAAAAAGGAAACATTAATTTATGCGCATACTCACAAATCTATACACATATTTACCCATTTACCACTATTTTATATATAAACATATTTTTCTTAAAAAATGTATCGTCCCATAGGGTGCAAATTCCTACGGAATGAATGGAGTATAAAATATCAATTAAAAAATGGGACAATTTCTATATACTCCCTCTGTCCCACGGGAATTTGCACACTTTCCTTATTTGGACGTCCCACACAAATTTGCACACTACCAAAAAAAAAAATATTAATTTACGTGTTCACTTATAAATTTATATATATATTTATCCATATGCCACTACTTTATATATATAATATATTTTTTAAAAAATATATATCGTCCCGTAGGATACAAATTCCTGCCGGACGAAGGGAGTAAATCAATAAAACATGGGACAGAAAGATTACTTTTTTGAGTTAATTTAATTGGGTGAACCAAGTGTAAGTGTACAAGAGGCCACCGAAAACAATGGAGTAATATGGTGGAATTAAATCTAGAGGTCTAGGTTTCCTCAGCACTTATTAGTTGAACTTCTTGCATCGAAAACCACCCTGTTAAGCACGTGGCACTGGGACCCACATTTCATATCTATTTCTCCTACATTTTACGCCTATTAAATTAGGTGTACCACCTTATATCTACACTGCTCAACCATAAGCTATTGCTATTTAATACTCCCTCTGTCAGTTAAGGAATTTGCACCTAACGAGCATATTAAAAAAAAAAAATGTGTTTTATATATAAAATAATAGTATATAAATAAATATGTGTATAAATCTGTGAGTGTGCACGTAAATCAATGTTTCCTTTTATAATAGTGTGCAAATTTGTGTGGGACATCCAAATAAAAAAAGTGTGCAAATTTGTGTGGGACATCCAAATAAAAAAAGTGTGCAAATTCTAGAACAGAGAGAGTAATATTATTATTCTAAGGTTTGTAATAAAATTAAGTAGAAAGTGGAGTTTATTTATCTTTATTTTCATAATCGTACATGTGAAAAAAAAATTGAGAATAGGCTTTTGTAAAATTTATTTTATTGATGAAATTAGTATTGTAAACACTAAACATAATACTACTATTATGTTTAATTTCATACTATTGCATTATAGTCGAACATAATACTTACTAACATTTGTTTAATGAATATTAATTAATATCACTGAATTTACGAGTTTACCCACCCCCACCCATAAATTGATGCTCACCGTTTATGTGACAATAACAATTGTATTCATTGCAACTGCAAGAATCGAGATGCCCAACAACTCCATACCACCAACCTGTGAGGTTCACAAAAATAATGTTGTATTAATTTTTCATTAATGAAAACAGTTTTAAAAATCTAATTTGTGAATCTAGCTTTAGTGACATCTTTATCATGACTCTCTCTCACTCATACAATTATAATCCCAAAATGAAATGAAGAGAGAGATTGGAACATACCAAATGGGAACTGCTTGTTCTTTCTCCATTGGATTTCAATGTGATCACCAGGTTTAAGTTCATCCAAACAATCAGAAATGTGAAGAACATTTGAAGGGGTGTTCACAGTGGGTGCCCTAATCCTTTTCCAATCAATGCCTTCCTCTATCATGCTTCTCCCATTCGCTTTATATCTGCATAATTATTTAATTTATTTTTTCAAGAAATTTAAAAATTGCAGATGGGATTTTTGAAAAGAGCAATATTTAATTAATTTTTACCTGGCAATAAAATCGTCGGTTGTTGAGCCATAGCTTAACTGAGCATCATAACAAGAAAGCATGAACCCAATATGCCCATTCTGCACCTTCAAAACATCAAGAAAACATCGGCAAATTACTAAAAATATAATCTTTCAAAAAAAAAAAGAGCTAGCAAGAAAAAATTACCTCGCGGTTAAAAACCTGAGCTGGGAACCAAAATTTACCACTCTCAAGAGCCAGGTAACACGACCTCACTGAATCTTGTGGTGAATAGCCTTTCACCCTCTTCGCCGGCCCGGATTTGAGCCCGAAAACCCGGAGAAGGCCCGAGAAAAGCCCGAATCTGCTGGGCAGGATTTTGGGAGGGCTTCTGGAGGCAACCTGAGACTGCCATTCTCTGTAAGCTGCATCACCCAAAACTTCACCCCATTTCTCTCTCATCAGCTTCTCCCAATAGTGATTGCTAGTGCATTTCTCTCTCATCGAGCTGCAGACCCCCGCCATGGTGGACAGCTCAACAGGGGAGAGCTTTTCAAGAATGATGTCCAGGGGTAAATCGGGGAGATCAAGCAGCGAAATCCCCTGTTTTCCCTCGGTTCTTGGGGGCAGAATCGTCCTCACAGGTGGGAGATTTCCTGAAATAGAAAAAAATGGGATGGAAATCTTTAATTTGGGAATGAGGAGGACTTTGAAAATGGAGGGAAATGTTTCCAGTTTCGATGTGGGATGGGGTTTGAGGAGGGACTGAGAGAGGAGAAGGAAAGATAAGCAAGAAACCAGGAGAAGTAGCATTGTGATGGAGAAAATGTGTTATTGAGAGAATTGGTAAGAATTATTTGATGAGGGAAAGAGAAGGGAAGATCTAAAATGGAGGCAGCTGAAGAAGCATTAAATGCTGATTTGCAGGTGCATTTATGCATGAAAAAGCAGAGTAATATATATATATATATATATATAGAGAGAGAGAGAGAGAGAGAGTTACTTGGATGTGCAACAAAGATGTCCTAAATTTCTAATCACCTGAAGATGTGCAAGATTTAAAAAAAGAAAAGAAAAGTATGTGCCAAGTGTAATACGAATACACTTAAAAATGAGTTTTACTTATTTGACTTTTTAAAAAAATTAAGTGGTTAGTAGATTTTAGTTGATTAATAAATTTTGCTCCCTCTTTTGTATGAGTTTTTGGATACATTGTTTGTTTATATATAAAAATGATGTGGAGTAAAAAGTGAAAAGTGTAGTTAAAAAATGATATCATTAATATATAAAGTATATAGCAATTTAAATAGTTATACTGATATTTGAACAGCTAAAAGAGAAATATAAATAATATTGGCTGAGGAGTAATTGTTTTACTAATAAAATATAATTATACACATTATTCTATCTGCATCTTAAATTTTTTTCCGCATACAGTTTAATAAAAAATAAAATATTTTTTAATGGATGTTTTAATTTCTTTTTTTCACAAAAAGGAAAAGTAATACTCTCCTCATCCCCCTATAAGTTGCTCGTTGTTTTTTAGCACACGAATTAAGGTAAAAATGAAAAAGTATAAGTGATGTGATAGAAAAAGTAAAAAAATATAAGTAATGTGATAGAAAAAGTAAAAAAGTATAAGTGATGTGATAGAAAATGTGAAAAAATATTAGTGATGTGAGAGAGAAAAGTAAAAAAAGTAATGAAAATAGTGTAAAAAGTAGTGAAAGTAATAATAAAAAATGAATAGTAATATTCAAAAAAGATAAAAAAATAATGAGCAACATACAGTGGAACGGTGGAGTAATTTTTTTAATGTTGACTTGCTAAGTTGGCGGAGTGGACGAGATTAATGAAAAAGTAAAATTGAAGAAAGGGAACATTTGTGCAGACAACACAACCGACAAGTGTTGGGCTGTTGGGAGTTGCAACTTCAATTCCCACATCACTTCTTCTGATGGATATCTAAATGCAATGAATTTTCACCATCGCTAAACAAGCTCACCTAATTTATTTTTCTTTTACTTTATTATTTTTATTTTTATTTTTTTCGATAAATGATACTCCCTCCGTCCACGATAAATGGTCCACAATAAATGGTCTATTTACCTAAAATGAAAAACTTATAATTATTATTTTCATTTTTTATACACATATACTCATTTTTACACATCACATTAAGTATTTTTTAATAATTAAATACTTTTTTATACTAATATACTCACTTTTACACATCAACATCAACTCTTCTTAATAACCGTGAATTGTCAAGGTAGTCCAATTTTTGTGGACGGAGGGAATAGTTGTTAGTAGTTATTACCTCCGTCACGTAGGAATTTGCACCCTGCGAAACGACACATTTTTTAAGAAAAATATATTTTATATATAAAGTAGTAGCACATAGGTAGATATGTGTATAAATTTGTGAGTGTGCACGCAAATCAATATTTTCCTTTTTAGTAGTGTGCAAATTTGTGTGGGACGTCCAAATAAGGAAAGTGTGTAAATTCCTACGGGGCGGAGGAAGTACAAGTTAGTTCGTCAAGTCTCCCAAACATTCCAAGTCAATCTTATATCTCCCTTAATATCTCCAAGTCAACCGTATATATCTCTTTTACTTTATTATTATTACTTCCTCCGTCTACATTTTCAGTATTTATTTCTTATTCTTAATAAATACGAATTTAAAAAAATGAGATAAAGTAAGAACAATATGAAATAATTTTGGAATCAATTAGAGAATAGAGTGATTGTTCGTGAGTATGATATTTTTTAAAAAGATTAAATTTGGAGGACGGACAAAAATGAGAAAGTAAGAATTAATATTGGGAACCGAGCGAGTACTTTCGATTAAATTGGTGTGGGGTGAGTCAGTTTAATCGTAAAATTAATTACAATTAGTGCTTTAAATTAAGATAAACTAATAATTTTTATATAGTAATTAGTACCTTATTTATTTATTTTCAATGAAATAATTAATATGATACTTAGAGTATATATAATTTATATTTTTTAATGAAACAATTAATATTTTTCAAATTAAGTTTACTTTAAACTGTGTTTATATAAATATTTTGGTCTTTTGATTTACTATCTCCATCCCAAATTTAATTTCTAATTTACCGTCTGCACTGGTTTTCAGATAATAATTATTTATGTATTAATAAAGTAGATGCTTTATGATTTTGTTAAAATGATAAAATAGATATTTTATGTATATAGTATTTTATCAAAACTAAAATAACAATTAAGTATGGGATGATTTTTTTAGCAATATAACAAGGGAAAATTATAAAATGGTTCAACAAATTGACAAAAATTACATATTGGTCCCGTAAAAAAAAAATGCTTCTGTAAAAAAAACATACTACCGTTCAACTTTTTAAAATTAATTTGTAAATATAGTAATTTTTTTGAACCAATACGTAAGCGCCCCATTAAACAATACACTAGACATGAAAGATTGGTCAATTTTTAAAATATTTTAACAAAAATTGGAAAAGAATCTACAAGCCAAAAAGCCGTAAACTTTGCTAAGATTTGGAGGTTTACCAAAAGTGTAGGCCAAATCTATTGCACAACTTTGGTGAAAACAATGTGGGGTTCCTTTGTGATCATCAAGAAACAAATGTGCAACACAAACAATCTTTTTTACATTAAAATAATTAGAACATCATTTTTCAAAGTAAGAGTTTATCAAGATAATTAGGACATCATTTTCACAAGAAGTGGGCTACTTTCATCTTTGTTGGATAAAAATTGGTAAGCATCATATTCTAACAATCTCTCACACACCCCCCCCCCCAATATATGTACATTTCTTTGCACGTGGTTTGATATAATATGTCAAAAAATATTGTGGTATTGTGAGATCTGTTTATTAATTGGGAATCAAATTTGATTTTGGTCCTGTAAATTTGTAAAAGGACCAAATTAAATCAAAATATTTTCAAACTTATAGGACCAAAATCAAAATGTGTAATCCATGTGGACCAAATTCAAATTTTTGACAAGTTATAGGACAAAAAAACTTTAATCCCTAAATAAAATGAACATTTTTTAAAAATACATCATATTACATTAAACTACATGAAAAAATGGGTATATATTTAATGGAGGGAGAGAGTATTAGTTTGATGCTTCATCTTGTGCTTTATTCCTTCCATTTTTTTTATAAACTTCTCATAGGTTTTGAATGTACATATTAAAGGAAGTGTTAAAATAATAATTATAGTGTAAAAATATTATGAAAAATAAAAAATAATATATTTTGTGTAAAAGGTAATAAAATTTTAAATTATTAAATAAATGTAGTTGTTAAAAAAGAGAATAAAAAATTTATAAGTAGAATTAACTAAAATGATAAAATATGAAGTCTATAGAGGGACGAAGGAAATATTATAAGAATAAAAAAATTGTTGCAAGGTCTTGTTTGTAAGAAAAAAAGGCCCCCGTTGTTTCACATGAAAAAAAAAATTAGTAAAATTTTATGTAAATTGATTTCACATTAAAACATTTCATAAATTAACACAAATTAATAATTATTTCTTTTAAAATATGTCTTGTCCAAATTATACTCACGTCATTATAAGATGGTCTCGCGCAAAATCTATTCTATTTTTTATTTTGATGAATAATAGTAATATAGTACTTTGCATCAAAATATGATGTACCCTTTTTTCTTATTTAGAAAAGTAAAAGTGTGATTAATTACACACATAGAGATATTGACGGAGCCACACTAGGTACAGAGGGGACACTGGCCCCCCTGAATTTTTCGAAATTACTGCACATAGTATAGTTTCCAAGTTTACCTTGTCTTAGCTGTTTGTCTTAGTGGTTTGTGGAGTAGTGTGTATTTCTTGTTTTGTTAGCACCACCAGATCTCGATTCTTATGCATGCATTCTTTTTTTTTTTCAAATTCATTTTATCTCAAAAATTTAAATCAGTGCTAAATAAATAAATAAATAAGTGTTTCATAAAATAAAAAATTGTGAAATAATCGTTGGATAGTTGAATGTTTTTGAAAATATTATGTCAATTTTTCTACAGTCAATTGGACCCCCTGGTAACAGATCCTGGCTTCGTCACTGCATAGAGAGCTTGGTGGATGCAGCTCACCTATTAATCATCATATTTTGCCTAACTTTAAACCTAAATAAATTATTCCAAATTTATGACATTTTGAGCTGAATTGAGAATTGAGACTTAGCAAGAGATATTTAGGCCAACTCCGACCAACCTAATTTTGCTATGGCTTTTTCCTCAAAAAAAAAAAATAATAATTTTGCTTACTAGGAAAAGGAAAAATAAAGTTGGCTAAAGTTAACAAGTACATATTTGTAATATTCTTGTTTGAATCGACCATTATTTGTAGACAACATATTTGTTTGAGTCATTCTAACAACAAAATTTCCAAATCTCCAACTAGCTCAGAATCTAACCCATCTCTAACAACACCCAAAAAAATAAAATACATTAATTATTTTAGTTATACATAACTATCAAATCTAATTCATCTTAATAAACTAATTAATATTCTTTAAAAATACACTTAAAATGCAAACAAAATTTACAGTAAAATTAATTCACATATATATCCCACGTCATATATGCATGAGGAGTATGAAAATTAAATACTCCCTTCATCCCAATATTTTTTTTATAGGTTGTATTGCACGCATATTAAGAAAAAATAAAATATATAAATGTGAAATTAAATAATAAAATATAAAAAATATATTTTATTAATTATTGTGAGTAAAAATTATTTTGGGATATATGAAGTACAAGTATATAGTTTTGTTCTGCTTTTTATAAGTAGGGTTTATTACGTTATGCTCTTTGTTACGTGGACGAGATGTTTTGACTTTTGGATTTTTAAAAAAGAGATGAAATTCCAAGAAAGAGTAAAAGGGAAGGAAGCAAGATTAAATATGTGTATGCAGTATGTGCACTTTGTAATTTTAGTATATTTTTTAAAAATTACATAAAACACTATTAAAAAATCATATATATTATTACTAAAAAATTATTTTTAATGATAATTTTAATAATAATACGTGTGAATTTTTAATAATAAATAGTGTAACTTTTTAAAAATAGACTTAAATTATATGGTTAACAAAAAATTTACTCTAAATATTTTAATATCATGTTACTCTGCTACTAATTAACGAATTATTTATGACGTGGTGATACTGATGATCGATTAAAAATCATCATTAACCCCACACCAACGTGATAATAATAATACTCCCTCCGTCCCGTAGAAATTTACACCTTACGGAATGATACATTTAAAAAAAATATTATATAAATAAAATAGTGGCATATGAGTAAATATATGTATAGATTTATGAATGTGCACGTAAATCAATATTTCTTTTTTTTAATAATATGCAATTTTATCTGGAACGTCCAAATAAGAAAAATATGCAAATTCCTGTGGAATAGTACGAGTAATAATTTATCATGTTACTATCATATGATATATCTCCTACTGATTAACTGATACGTAGTGAAAGAAATGGCATAAACTAAATATTAACTTAAATATTTTCGATAAATACGCCTCAAAAGTTATTATTTTTTAAATTCTAAATTTTCTATTGGTCAAATGATTTTGCATTTTCATTTGTTTTTGAGCGAGAATTATCACATTACATTCATGTATGATTATGTATAATATAAAAATTATTATGATGAAACTGTTCATTACTAATATTTTTTATTAAAATAATTACTGTTTTTCAATTAAAAATTAATATCTTTAAAACAATTTTCTCGGATGTACTGCACTTTTTTAAACCCCAAAAACTCAATTAAGTGCAACAACAAATGAGAAGGTTCTCTTAAAAAAAAAAAAAACACAAATATTAAGGTCATTCACAAAATTTGGAAGTTTGAGGCATACAACCTTAGAATGTGCCGCATGGCATTTCGACAAACCACACTAAGTGCCCGTTTTCAATCACTTTTAAATACTCCCTCCGTCCACCTCTGGGATGACACAACTTTTAAAAAAAATAAAGTATTGTGTAAAATTATATTATTAAAATAATGAGATTAGTTAGATTGTGAGGATAAAATTAAAGTAATAATTTCCATTTATAGGGTGTGAAAATAATTGTGGGACGGACAAAAAGAAAAGTTTAAAAACAATTATGGGACGGAAAGAATAGTGAGGCTCACTTATTTTTTTTTTAAAAAGTTCAATCTTACCAAATTTTTTTTTTTTTTTAAAAGTGCTTCTACACTGTTAATAAAAGTTGAAAACATGCACCAATGGAATAAGAGAAGTACTCCCCCTCAAGAAAACCTTACACAAACTAATCAAATTCCCCAAGACTGGAATCATACTCCATCCCATAATTTTCTACACTTGTTCACATGCAAAAATTTTAGTCACTACCTTAATTTCCAACCATAATAATTATGACTGAGTAAACCAACAGGCCACTTATTTCTATTAATTAATGATTTACAATAATGTCAACGCCATTAAGGCACGGTTTCTATTGTACGATGTAATTAATGTCACTTTAATTTTTCCCTTATTTATTTGCCTAAGCATAGACACACCACTTCTCCCCACCACTCTACAAGAACATAAAATTAACCACACGATCAAAAACGTTCAAGCAAATACAAACTTACTTCTTGAAGAGGCAATAAATACTCCAAAGATATCAATCATGCTTAAACTGAGAATCATCAGATAATTAGAAACCTTACAAGTCAAGTCCAAGTAGATAACCACATCACCAACATTTCTAGGCTCAAAAAACAGTTTTTTCACACAAGCACAAGAGTACCTAGAGAAGAATCCTAAAGACCGAGTCCAACAGTACGGCCATCTCTCCGACGCAATCCAGCTGTGTACTGCTTCTCCAACTCCGCCTGAAGCTGTTCTCGCTGCTTTTCCACAGCAGGGTTGTCTGGCTTTAGATCCACGTTTGTCTCCCCCTTCACGCCCTACAATTGGCCACCAATGCAACCTCAGACTCTAAACGAGAGTTAGTACTTGGGATAAAAATCGAAGGAGAAAATCAAATCAATGCTTCAGAAGCATTGTTTCAGGAAAGTTCCAACTCAAAAGCAGTGCAAAAAATGAAAAAGAAAAGGGGTAGGAAATTACCATGAGTTTGTTGAATTTTTCTTGTCGTTCACGATCACCAAACATAGGCGTATCCCAACGATGAGTGGACTATATGGAGCAATATAAGCATACATAGAAAATAGATCATAAATAAAATCAGAGAAAAGATAATGTAGAAACAGCTTAAGGTATTTGCTATACTGGGTTGATACTAATTATAAACAGACCATTTGCCCAATATCATGAAACACAAGATGCTCATTAAATAACAAAGTAATTACGACTTATAATATTTCAGAGATTCAAGAATTGGATGAGGTCATGGCTAACAAAAAGAGGTCCAATTGTTTTTATTGCAGTCCTTAGATTATCTGGAAGAAAATATTGTGCATGAGCCAAACAAATAGGAAGAATTCAAATGCATCATGTATCATAAACATTGTATTGCGCCTGTTGATTAGACCAATTGGAACCAACAAGTCAAGACAAATTAAGAAATCAAATAGGAACAAAAACACAAAGTAACTAAAAGAGTATTGAATTCAATATATATATTTTTTTTGTATTGGAAAATTTTTAAGTTTTTTATGGGCAAGAATAAAGGGAGTGGAAAGGTAAATGCAGTAATTATATGGAAAGCCTGCTTTTTTGTCATCAGGCTTTTTCATTCTTCACTCCACCAAATTGTTCCTTCGAATACCTCCCCCCAATAGATAAGAGACAAATGCGATCAGAATTTAAATAAACAAAAAACAAAAAAACAGCTCTTTTAATAACCCGCAGAATTCACTTGTATGTATATTTGGTTGAAAAAAAACAGAACAGCCTGGAAGCCCACAATTTGAGAATTACAAGTCAAAATATGTGGAGAAGACAGAATAGTCAAGGCAGACCCAGGTGCAACTAAAAAATACACTGTAACAAATTGATTTCAAATACCTCTTCAGCAGTGGTGTTCTTCTTGCTGCCCCACAAAAGCTTCTTCTTTTGATCAGTTGACATATATCCAGTTCCAATTAAATTCTTATTAACTGCATTTTCATCCAAAAATAATATAAAATAAAAAAAATTATGTTAGTTGACAGTAAAGGATAAAATTTACATGACAATGCAAAACAAGATAAAAAATCCCCCACGTACCCACCCCACCCTAAAGCAACCGTCCATAACCACCACCTCCAAACACGCCAAAACCAAAACATTAACAAAATTATGCACTAGTCATGACAAAAATAATTACTCACTTAATCGGCCTAGTGTTTGCACCATGAAGGGGTCAACTGGGCACACTCTTTACGAAAAAATTGTAATTAGTAGAGTTTGGAGAGGTATAAAGTGATATTTTGGTTGGATTGAGTGTATTGTGGGCCCAAAAGGCAAAATATAATGGCAATTTCTGTAAATATATGAATATTGTGATTTGTGAGACTGGAGTTTATGGAAATATTTTCCTTTTTGGGTGTGCAAACAATTGTGGGACAAATGAATAAGCCAGACGTGCAAACAGTTGTGGGACGAAAGAGTAAGCAAAGCATGCAAAAAATTGTGGGCTGGAGGGAGTATAATTTAGGCCACAATTCTTGTCATCCAAATTTAGCACCCAATAGGAATGGAAATAAAGAAAGATGCCTTACAGAAAATACACTGTTCTAAATGCTAAATCTATGCATACCAGCAAATGAGTAGGTTAATCTAATATTTATATGGCATCACTACATCAAAGAAAAATAACCAACCTAATTCAGCAGCTTTCATTGCTGCAATTTTTGCAGCATCGATGTCAGAATCACTCACGTAAGCCTTCTCAGAAGTACCTGTTTGAGAAAGCTTACAAGATATTAAACAGGGAGAACTGACGACCAAAGCAAGTAATTATAGTTAATAATGAAACAATTGATATGTTCCAGGACCTGTGTTTTCCAGAATCTTTGGCTTCTTAGCACTAGAATCTTCACCTTTTATGGACAAATCAGCAGAATGCTCTTTCCATTCTCTATTACCTTGCTCCTTACATGCATGACGGTCGTCATCTCTCCTCTTTTCATCATTTGCATGCCTTTCAGCATCCATTTCCTTAGCATCTCTCCAAGAAGCTTCTTTCAGACGAGACCCAGAACTGTCCCTTCGAGCAGAAGGATCATTTCTTTGGCCCCTTGTCTCTTCATATGCAGGTGAACGATCACTTCTATGATCTCCAGAACTCTTTTTATGGTCAGTCTTCCCATATCGGTCACCTCTATCCTCTCTCTCTCTGTCCCTGTCTCTATCCCTTTCGTCAATAATAGTATGTCTCCTACCAGATCCATCTCTGTCAAACGAGTCTTTATCCCTACTTCTATGCCCTGAACCATCAGATTTTCCACGGGAATATGTGTCTGCCTCATTTACATGATCTCTAGATCGGTGCTCTTTACCTGACCTAGAGTAATCCAGAGTATTGTTGTCTCGATCCCGTGAAAAACGATGGGATGACTTTGAATAACCTCGATCATAGTCATCCATATGCCTATCACGTCTGCCATGATCACCATACCTATTTTGACTCCTAAATGATTGTCGATCAGAAAGTTTATGAGATTCATCACCGCCCCCAGACTGATTCCTGTCATCATCCCTTTTTCGTTTATCATCAGCAACTTTGGCAATATCCTTCCTTGACGGAACTGGACTTGAGCTACGCTGGCGCTGTGGACTCCCTGAATACATGCAAAAGAAGCTATAAGAGTAAAAGAATTGTTAATTACAACCAACATACAGTAAAAAAGTAAATAATATATTTAGAGCAAAACTTAATAGTCACAAAACTTCATAAACAATTAATGAAAATTCTACTTTTCAGACTTGGGCCTCTTAAAAAGGCAGTTGATTATGAACATGGCCCAATTCAATGCTTCTAAGAAAGTAACATATAACACAGATAAGCTAATCATTTCTGATTCAGAGGCAAATGTAGTCTTGTTCAACCTTTAACACTTAAAATAAGTTATAACACATGGACTTTGTCATATACTGGCATTGTAAGGAATTGCATGCTTGAAATCTTTCATTAGGAAAGAAATGAACTCACGAAGAAATCACGTTGAAAACTTCAAAGATCAGATCGAGCAAAAAACTAAAGTAACATGAGGAACCACACAAAAACTCCTAGTAAACAAGTCGCAAGAAACGACATAGGAAGCTAAACATGCATTTTTCACACAAATGTGGACTCTAGACATAAGCACGACCGGCATCATATAAAATAGTCAATAGTCCAACATTAACTCCCAGAAAATACTAATACAGAAGAAACAAAACAACACATATTTTTCCAAGATTTTGTTTCGTATAAATTAATGATAACAAATCATATTGAGAACTGACCGTCAGATGAAGATGATGACCCACCAACAGGAGATCTACGCCTGTACTTCCTATTAACAGCATCATTAGAAGGCTTCTTAAACTCGGCCTTCGCGTCCCAGCTTTCTCGCGCATTTGAATCCATAAACTTAATTTTAAAACCAACGACAAAAAAAGAACATATGAGACCTCGCATTCAAAATTGAAGGACAAATAACCAGACCAACTGAAACAAATATTAAAAGTACAAATCAAACACACCCCACAAATACGCAGAGACAAGAGCAAACTCGCCCAAACGCATCGACAATCACAAAAGCTAAAAAGAAACGAAAAGGATAACGTTAAAATTAAGAACGAACCTCTTTTCACCTGCTTTTCCTTCGATATCAGCCCTCAATTCGAATAATTTGAAGAAATGCTTGGTGTTAGGGTTCGCTTTTATTAGTGCTTTGGAAATAAGCTAAGACGAATATGGCAACTTCAGAGATATATGCAAAGATATTTTCGGATATTATAAATGATATTAATGGGCTTTAATATATGGGCCCAGGCCTATATCAGGTTTGCTCCAAAGTATCCAACATGCATAAAAGCGGCCCGTCGCGTCAATCGGGCAGGCTAATAGGTCCGGACTTTTTGTTGGGACTATAAGTTGGCCAACTGCATCACAAAGAAGCAAAGATAACTAATAAGACATGCAAAATATTTTCTTCCGGACACCAATAAAAAATATTAAATTATTAAAAATAATTATTAAATCATAAAAACTACGTCCTATCAAATAAAAATATAAAAATAATTTACTTGTCCTATCAAATAAAAATATAAAAATAATTTACTTTTAAATATTTACTATAAAACACTAAAATTTATTACAAATTTCTCACTTAATAATTAAAATCTGTATCACTACATATAAATTTTGTACGCACTACTAATCCACAATCGCACCCTTACATTATAAAAATGTCAAATATATTTTAACAATTCTGTTGGAAATGTTCAGTCAAATAAACTAACCAAAAAGTTCGAACTTCCAAAATGAAAATATGAATTTAAAAAATCAAATTCATTTAAATTAAAATTCATATTAAGCACATGCTCTTCGACCCTTATTCGACCTAGAAACCCAGAGCACCGGAAACTGGTGAGTTTGAATTTGAAAAAAAAATGTGGGCACTTCGCAGAGCCTCCACACAGCTCAGGTAATGAATTCTTCTTAAATTCTTTTTATCTTTGGCATTCGTGCTTTTAAGATTTATGTTTAGTTTTGTTTCTTCTTTTGTTGAGTATCTTGAGGCCGTTTATCGCTTACGTGAGTTGGGTTATGTTTATTGTTGCATTAGTGGTTCTTAGCAGTGTCGCGTGAGGTTGTTTTAGCTGATTCTTGGATAAAGGCTGAGAAAGATTGAAGAATATTTCTATTTGGGGTTTTTTTTTTTAATATTTTGGAGTTGATTATTTATGAAATTATACCTAATTATGCAAGGTTGAATCCTTACGCTTCTGTATGCTGTAATGTGTCTCTATAACGTGATTCTGGTGGGTGTGCATTGGTGCGCTGTTAGGATTGTTATCTTTGCTTCTTTGTGATGCAGTTGGACATGAACTTGTATTATATTTAATCCAATTTTCAAATGAGTATTATTTCGTATTTCGTATTTTTCAGGAATCGGGGATTAACCACGCGAACAGGTCAAATTGTATGTGGGAAGACGGAGATAACAAGCTGTTGTTTGGAGACTTACAATGCTGGAGTAATTGAATCTCGAGAAAGAATATCTGATGGGTTGCTATACTGTACAAGATCATATATCACATCATCTATTGCTCTGAAGTCACATAGAGAAACTCGTGCCTTTTCCTTTCAGGCTGGTGCTAACAGCAATGGGGAGGATGATGGTTTTTCTGAGCTCGAAACTCCACAAGAAACAGCTGAAGAAGCTACACCTGGAGACGGGATTGGTGATGAAAATGAAACTGATGCTGGAGATAAAAACGAACCGATAACTGTAGCATTCTCAGCCATGACTAATGCTATCCGAGCTGCTCCACAGTTACCAGTTAGCACGGTTTTGGATAAATGGGTGGACGAAGGAAATGAAGTAACCCAATTTGATGCATCAGCAACCATGAATTACCTTCGTAAACGAAGACTGCGTGTCAAGGCCTTGCAGGTGACTATTCTTTAGCTATGAGTCTTCTGTTGCTTTGACCCTGACATAGTTGGATCCTTTAATACTTGAACATCTCACCAGTAGAAACATCTACTCGCTGTACTTTTTCAGTTAAAATTTCAAATGCTCTGTGCTTTTCTTTTTTTCCCAAATTTATTAGTGATATAATTTTCTAGCCACTACTATTAGCGGGCGCTTGATTCAAATCTCTAAAGAGAATGATAATAAGAGTTATTGAATAGTTAGTTATAATGAGAATGGTGGTTACATACAATGTCGGTGTTTTGCTCTAATCTTGGAATAAGTGGAGATCGAGAATGATTGTTTGTTCAGGAATAATGGAATGATTAAGGAGAAAAAATTATAAGAGGGAGATAGTTACTAAAAAATGGGGTAATGATTAACTTATTTCGAGTCCCCTTGTCTCCTTGCCTTATGAAGTATGGTGAAGGTTAATTGATCATCTTTACACTCAAAACCACGTCAATACCCTATTTTCATTCTCATTATTGTTCCTATTGAAGAACTTTGAGCCAAGAGCCCCTTAAAGTTCAGTCCATTAGTCTGTAGCCATGCATCTTTGTTTGTATCGGCGAGCCCACCTCACATGGTTTGCCTAGCATGGGTTACATCTTCAAGAAACACTCACAAATGGACGTCTATGATTTCTGCTTTCAAATTCAAGCTTTAAATATCGTTATTTGCATAGAGTATTAATATCCGAAGTAGGAGATTTGGAGTGGTTCTGACATTCTTATTTTCACATAATGCAGTTGTCAGAGTGGTTGGAATCAAAAAAACATTTAGAATTTGGTGATAAGGATTATGCTATTCGACTGGATTTAATTGCAAAAGTGCGAGGTCCCTATAAGGCCGAACGCTACCTTGAGGAGATTCCCGAGTCGTTCAAAACTGAAATAGTCTACAACACTTTGCTAGCCAGTTATGCTTCCTCATCCAATATTGAAAAATCTGAGCAGCTTTTCATCAAAATGAAAGATTTAGGTTTCCAGATTTCATGCTTTTCTTACAACCAGTTGCTACTTCTGTACAAGAAAACTATTCCGAAGAAAATTGCTGATGTACTTCTGCTGATGGAGAAGGAAAATATTACACCATCCCTTCTCACTTACCAAATTCTGATTGATGTGAAGGGCCGAGAAAAAGACATAAATGGAATTGAGCAAATTCTTGAAACAATGAAGGCTGACAGAATAGAACCCAATCCTCATATCCAGGCAATGGTGGCGCGTTACTATGCTGCTTCTGGGTTAAGAGATAAAGCCGAGGCTGTTTTGAAAGACATGGAAAGGGGTGATTTAGAAAAGAATAATTGGATTTATCAATCGATGATTCTTATTTATGCTTCCCTTGGAAGGGATGATGAGGTTGACCGGTTATCGAAACTGTGTGAATCTGGTTATCCATATGTGGACAAATGCACGGCTGTGATTGAGGCTTGGGGACGCCTTAACAAAATCGAAAAAGCTGAGGTGGCATTTGACAAAATGTTGGAAATGATGGAGAAGCCCGATGCGAGGCTCTTCACCGCGTTGCTAAAGATCTACACGGATCACAAAATGCTGGATAAGGGTGAGGATCTTGTGAAACGAATGGTCGACAGTGGTTGCTACATGGGGCTCGTGAATTTGGATGCTCTGGTGAAGTTCCATTTGGCGGCTGGAGAAGTGGAGAAAGCGGATGCCTTACTTGGAAATGCAATTAAAAAGAAACACGGGAGACCCTTGTTTAGTACATACTGTGCTATCATGGATGAATATGCAAACAGAGGAGATGTACACAATGCTGAGAAGATATTTCGGATGATGAAATGGGTCGGGTATAATTCCGGGGTCGGGCCATACAGGTCGCTGCTCAAGGCATACGAATGTGCTAAAGCTCCGGCTTATGGGTTCATTGATCGGATGAGAGCGGATAACATCAAACCGAATCAATCAATGGCTCATCAGTTGGCTAAAATTGACAGGTTCAAGAAGTCAGCCATAGATGATTTGCTGGAATAAGGAGATTGCCTGCTCGACTGTGTGGTTGGTCACATGGTGACGGTGTACTTTTTGGTCATTTTGTATATTTGCATGGAGGCATGTTCTGTTTGAGTGTGAGGTTGTTAATCCTGCACTCCGACGCCTGCTTTTAGTATTGCACTCTTTCTAGGTTATCTGATTGCAAGGAAAAATGAAGGTGCATTTTGACACTTTATTAGATAAAATTCTTCCGAAATATATTTGTTTGGGATAGATAATTTTATTTTTTAAATCGAACAAATTTGTTCGTGATTTACAAGACTTAAATAGGATAAGGAAAAGATAGTGTACTAAGGTCATATAACTTTGTTTTTCCGAATTGAGTTACTACGATATTTATCTTTTCTGTATTTTTTCTAAAATCGATCTCTACTCTTGTGTTTGTAAAAATTGAGTCCTTATATTTCATTAGAACTTTAATACGATCAAAGCGAGTTTGAGTAGTGTTGGTTCAGCTTGTTAAGTTTATCGAGCTTAATTCGGTTCAACTCTTTAGGAAGGATGAGCTCGAAATTGAGTTCGGATCGTTTAACTTAAATTAAGCTTGAGTTTGAGCTCGAGTTCAAAATTTACGAGCAAACCTCGAATGTTCTAAAAAAATATATTTAACTGATATTATATCAATAATTTCATAATTCAGTATATTTACATTCTCATACTTCAATAAGAATAAATTATATAATATTTAGGGTGCTTTACATATTAGTTCAAAAAAATCACTATATTTACAAATTGGTTCATAAAAATTTGCACAACAGTTTTTTTGTGTTTGCACGAAAGTGTTTTTTTATTTTTTTTTGCACATGAACCAATTTGTAATTTGTGCGAATTTGTTGAATCAATTTGTACTTTTTTCTAATATTTATTTATAAACTAACTCCTATTTTCGAGCTATCCACAAGCCAATTAATCTGAACCGAGCTCATTAAGCAAACAAACATTTTTTGAGTTCGAGCTCAACTCGTATAACATATCGAGTCGAGTAAAGTCGAGCTCATGAGCGGGTAGTTTAATTTAACATCTCTAATTTCATAGTATAAACTAACAATAACATGGCCTAAAATGTAAAATTAATAGAAAATTGGTTCACTTTGTAATTACAAAAACCTCAAGTGGCTTAAATGATATTATTGAAGGGAGGCCTAAAAATCGCATTTCCACATCTGATTACCGATATAAGGTCCCCGATAGGGTTTTTAGGGTTTTAGGAAATGTTACTTGTTCTTTAGCTCACTGTCACTTCTCTTCTCACATCTCAACCAAAAATTTTAGGTCTTTGGAAAATCAAGAATGTGGGCTGTGCGCAGAGCCTCCACACAGTTAAGGTAATACGTTCTCTTTAATTCAATCTATCGCGTTTGTTCCGTTCCTTATTCCGCGATCGTTTTTGGGAAATGGGTTATGCTTGTTTGGTGCATTCACATTTCTTAGGAGTGTTTCGTGCGTTCGCTTTTCGTGATTCTTGAATTTAGCTACGGGGGAATCAAATCTCTTCCTCTCTTTTTTTTTTTTTTTTTTTTTTTTTGTGGGGTTTATATTTTCTGATTTCAGAGGAGGGAGTCTACGGATTTCACTATCTCATTTTTGGCTGTGTATCCGTGTTTTAATTTTAGAAGGTTAACTATAATGAATATATGTTTCTTTGATGAATTGCTTAGTGAAAAAGAAGATATCAGGGAGGCTTATGAACAGAAAGTTTGATCTCTTATATTAAGACTTTTATATACACTCACAATCTCGGTGATTTGCAAACAAAAATATAAACCAACATTTTGATATTTTTATTTCCAATGAGAGGAAAATTAGAAACCTGATTAAGTATTTGCATTGATACTGATGATTTATCTTTAAATCTGAAGACGCATAAGTCAAAGCCAAAGCCTCCAGGACTATAATTATAAATAGCAACATATCATAAACAGCAACAGTGTCTTTCTGAAAGTATTTTTGACATTGTGAGGCCTTTAGTTCTGCTTTGTTGTATGCTGTCATATTTTCTTCTTTCTTATGTAGTTGGGTATTTACTGTTCAGCAAATTCCTTTTCTTCCTTGGCATTCTTTTCGTTAAGTATTTATGAGATATGTCTGTTGGGTTCAGGAACCAAGGATTTACCTCAAGGGTCAGTCGAATTTGCTGTGGGAAAACAGAAATAGCAAGATGCTATTCGGAACCTTGCAATGCTGAAATCATTGAAACACAAGAAAAAGTTTTCGATGGGATGCTAGGTTTTGCAAGATTTTATAGCTCATCATCTATTTATCCAAAATCACCCAGGGAAGTCCGCTTTTTTTCGTCTCAGGCTGATACTAAGACCAATGGAGAGGATGTTGATGACTTGGATGGTTTTTCTGATCTTGAATCTCCACATGACGTTCAAGAAGATGAGAATGATGATGATCTGAGTTCTGCATCAGAGGGTGAAGATATTTCTGTTGAAGAAAAAAAATCATTCAGGAGTAGAACTACAGAAATGACCAAGGCTATCCTAAAAGCTCCAGCCGTACCAGTAACCAAGGTTTTGGATAAATGGGTCGAAGAAGGAAATGAAGTAATCAACACAGAAGTATCACTGACCATGTTTAATTTGCGAAAACGTAGACTGTTTGTCAAGGCTTTGCAGGTGAATTTTTCTCATCCCTTTTAGCATATTAATGTGTTGTTAGTAGCCTGTATCGTGGTGTTGTTGTATCATTTCATTTTCACAACTGCTGATCCAACAAGTTGTAGCATGCATTTGTTTCACCTTTTCTGGGGAGACAATTATGTGTCAAAATGGGTGAAGAAGCCATCAATTGTAGCCATATTTTTGCAGCCCCCCCCCCCCCACCCCAGTTTTTTTTATATGTTCTGGTTGCTAACAAAAAAAAAATGTAATTGCTACTTCTAAAGTTTTAATAGTTAGATGGGGTTCTAAGTCTACAGTTAGACTCATAATAGTCTCTTGAGTACTCATAATGCCAGTAATCAAGATTCTCTTGTTATAGAGTATTCAGCTGCTGCTGTTGTTGGATGCTGTTATACTAGTCTACTTGGCATTCAATCTTTCAGTCAAAACGCAACTTACATTTTAAATCTTGTTTCTTCACTATAACTTGGTTAGACTAAAGTTTTGCATCAGAGTTTTTATTTACCATCATATGCTGACCCTTTTATGCTGTGTTATGGATCTTCTGCATCCGCGTTAATACGTTGAAATTAAAGGACTAAATTTTCTATGTTGTGACGAGGTTTTAAAGAGTGGCACTCACGTTTTCTGTTTCCTTATGTTTTGCAGTTGTCAGAATGGTTGGAAGCAAATAAACATATTGAATTTGATGATAGGTTCTACGCTTCTCGTGTGGATTTAATTGCTAAAGTAAAGGGTCTGAACAATGCAGAAAACTACATCAAACAGATTCCTGAGTCATTTAGAACTGAAAAAGTTTACCGTACTTTGTTGGCCAATTGTGTGTCTACAACCTATGTGAAAAAGGGTGAGCAATTGTTCAACAAAATGAAGGATTTAGGATTCCCTATCACATGCTTTACTTGCAATCAGCTTCTACTTCTGTACAAGAGGACCGATAAGAAGAAAATCGCAGATGTCCTCCTGTTGATGGAGAAGGAAAACATCAAACCCAGCATTTTCACTTACCACCTCTTGATCGATGTGAAAGGGCAAGCTAATGATATAACTGGTATGGAGCAAATTGTTGAGACAATGAAGGATGAAGGGTTGGAACCTACACCTAAAATTCAGGCATTACTGGCGCGTATCTATGCTTCAAGTGGGGAAAAGGATAAAGCTGAGGCCATGTTGAAAGAGATAGAAGGTGGCGATATAAAAAAAAAACGATGGATCTATCCTATGTTGATTCCTATCTACGCTTCCCTTGGAAGGAGCGATGAGGTTGGCCGTATTTGGAATGTGTGTGAAAACAATCCCCGCATGGAGGAATGCGAGGCTGTAATCCACGCCTGGGGACAGCTTAACCAAATCGAAAAGGCTGAGGAAGCTTTTGATAATATGAAAAAGAAGTTAAAGAAGCTCTCTACAAAGCATTACACTGCCTTACTAAAGGTGTATGCCAATCATAAGATGTTGGTTAAGGGAAAAGATCTGGTGAGACAAATGGGAGACAGTGGATGCATGCTGGGCCCGCAGACTTGGGACGCAATTGTGAAGCTTTATGTTTCAGCTGGAGAAGTGGAGAAAGCAGACTCTATATTGCGGAAGGCTATTAAACAGAATAAGAAGAAACCTTTGTTTTCTACATATATGACTATTATGGAAAAGTATTCGGCTAAAGGGGACGTACACAATGCTGAGAAGTTGTTCCAGATGATGAGGGAAGGGGGGTATTCGTCTCGTTTGAGGCAGTTCCAGTCGCTCATTCTGGCCTACATAAATTCCAAGACTCCAGCTTACGGGTTTAGTGATCGCATGAAGGCTGATAATTTGTTCCCCAATAAGCCACTCGCTGCTTTGTTGGGTCAAGCTGATCCGTTTAAAAAGACGCAGTTGTCCGAGTTGCTCGAGTAAGCGTTCTTGCTTGGATCAGTAGCAGCAGTAGTAGTTAATCAACAGGCTGAAACTTTAAAACTTTCTTGATTCTTGCTGTTATCTTCCTCTGGGATTCTAGAACTTCGATTTATATATATCTGTTTCTTAAACTCTGTTATTCCTATTTTGTGATCTCTTTATCTTTGGCTCATTTCCAGTTGTGGAATTCCATGGAAATGTTTACTGCCATCAAGCTTTTTTTCTTCTCAAATTTAACTAAAATTTACAATTAATCTATTATTTTTCAACTCAAGGACCATAGTTCACCGAATTCGTGCAGCTTCTATTTAATATTAACAGATCATGAATTAGTTTCATCATAAAATTTGTGTGTATTTTTAATACTACTAGTTGTACAATAAAAATAACTTGAGTTAATTTAAGTTGAACGATAGAAATAAATTTACATTTATTTTTCTTTACCATTTCCTACGAGGTGTTGTCTTGATCTTAACTTTTAATTACTTTACATTGCAGTGATTTCAATTAATAACTAAATAAATATAATTTATAACTAAAGGGATACTTATTTGATATAGATTGAAAATGAATGATAATGTATATCATTAAGGAGTTAATTAAGAAGTACTCCCTCCGTTTCATAGAAACTTGTGAACATTTTTTTTTAGACCTCCTACGAGAATTTGTAAGCCTAAAAAATGACATTCTTTCATAAACTCTATTTTTATAATATTTATATATTTGCACAAAAATGTCAATACTTTCTTCACTTTTTAGATCTATACATTCAATTCAACTAGTTTTTTCACTTTATTCATAAAGTTTTACGAAATTACTCTTCAAAACACTTTTTAAAAAAAATAATATATGTGTCTCTTCTTTTACAAGTTTTTGTGAGACGAATGAAGTATTCTAAATATTTTTTAGTGGTCACAAATTAGACGTTCCAACCTAGTTTGATCCGACAAAAAAGTAGAGCCCATGTTATTGACACTAGCCTTATTGAAAAATACATTATCCGCCATCCGGATGAATATACTATTTTTTATTTAGTAATATTTTTTTTAAATATTGTGTAAAAATGAAAACTATTTGAATTTTTTTCTCAAATTTTGTAAAAATTAAATAAAAAAGCCGAATATTTTTAAAAATAGTGTATTTTTCAAGAAGACTATTGTCAATAATGTGGGCCAAGAAGTGGGATCAGGTCCTATACGGTATCTTCATTCTTCATGTAATATTGATGGGCCTTAATTGCTGACAGGCCCATTATTATCTATTGGAATTAAGTAATTACTAGGCCCACTATTTACTTCAGTCTCTCTCTCTCTCTCTCTCTTTCCTTCACTTTCTTACGGGAGTAGTTTGTCTCACCTGCAATTTTGTTGGTAATTTGTTGTTCCAGTTGAATTTTCTCGCTCCAGATTTGATGATAGTAAGCAGATTTTCCCCCCTTGCTACATTTGATTTTAGTTTGAAATTCAACGGAAATTTTTCTTCGAGATATTTGCTTTTGTTGTGAGATAAAGATGAGTGATTCACGATATGTATTTTCAGATGAAATGATAATGATGTTTACGCCGTCAAAAGGAAGGTTTGTGGTTGAAATTTAATTTTTATTTATTTAATTAAGTTTTTGTCTTCACATTGGATAATTAGGGCAAAGTAATCGACCTGAATTTGCTGTGGTATTTGTAAATGGCTACTTTGATTTAGCGTTAGATTGATTAGCTGGTTTTGGTGTTGCAATATGACGATGAACTGCAATTAAGTTGCTCGTAGGGCGAGTGTTAAAATCTTTCGTATATCTTGATCTGATTTCTTGGTCAAGTCCCAGCTCAACGGTTGCATGTGTTGGGAGAAAATAAATGACTGCAAGCATTAAGGCGTATAATGTCAAAGAAATTTGCGGGTATTAGAATCTTTGTATATCTTGATCTGATTTCTTGGTCAAGCCCCAGCTCAATGATTGCATGTGTGGGAGAAAATGAATAACTGCCAGCATTAAGGCTTATAATGTCAATGAAATTTCATTTTTTTAATGTATGAGATGCAATTGTTTATGTGACTCCTCTAGTTTAGCTGATTATTTTTCAATAGATGCCATATTTGTTAAATGCGCTGACCCCTTTTTTAATTATGAATCGGCTTCTGTATGTGTCTCATTCCATCTTTTTATAATAGCGTGAGTATTTGTTGAAGATTATTAATGAGCAAACTATGCAGTAGTACAGTCTGAATCGGTATAATATTTTTGAATAGCAGGGCTTGTAATGGCTGATTGGTCCAGGCTTCCTCATGACATCATTCACAAGGTTTCCACATACTTAATAGCCATCGAGGATTTCCTTGCATTTTCTGCTGTTTGTTGTTCCTGGCGATCAGTGTATTTGGCAAAACAATGGCATCCAGGTCCTCAATTTCCGTTGTTAATGTTCTCCGACTATGAAAACAGTAGCTCTAGAAGTTTCTTTAGCTTGTATAGAAACAAGGGCTGCAACTCAGATCTACCTGAGGCATGTAGTAAGCGGTGTTTGGGATCTTCTTCAGGCTGGATTGTAACTATAGGAAGCGATCTTCAAATCCATCTTTTGAGTCCCTTTAATCATGTTTCTGTCAGTCTTCCTCCTAAGTCCTCGTTACAAATTCATTTTGGTGAAATTCTGTGTTGGTATGATATCATACAGAAAGTTATTGTATTTGAAAATCCATGTACTACAGATGCAAATGAAGAGGCTTTGGTGGTTTTGATAATGTATGGCCCTTTAAATCAGTTGGCCTTTTGTAGGCCCAGCTATAGTTCCTGGAAAAGTATTAACACTGGAACATGTGGTGGATTTATAGATGTTGCTTGTGTAAGAGATCAAATATTTGCTCTAAGTGATATGGGGTTCCTTCATGTTGTTGATATTGATACCCAAACAGTTAGTAATATCCAGCCACCTCCTAGTCTTGTTGCTTCATCACTTCCCCAGTGGGATTGGGATCAATTATTTTTGGTAGAATCATCTGGAAATCTTTGGATAGTTTTCCAAGACCGCTCTAGCAGCCGAATAGAGTCAGTAAAATTTCGAGTTCACAGTTTTGATTTTACCCAGCAAAGGTGGATTAGGTTGAACAACTTGGGAAATCACACAATTTTTGTAGGTGATAGTTACTCTGTTTCGATTTCTGGGACCGATTGTTTGAACTGCAAAAGCAATAGCATCTATTTTGTTGACAAAAAATTGGATCAAGGGTGGCCTTATAGGGAGGTTCTTGTTGATGTGGGTGTGTATAGCATGGCCACTGGAATTTCTGAACGCTTGTCGTTTAGCCCCTGTTCTTTTCCGCTATGGGTAACACCTACTTTGCACTAGAGTGGAGATACTTCTTTGGAAGATCAAAGCATGTTTTTATGCTCATTATGTTCAACAATCCAAAGGAACGGACCAGATGATTGGGCTCTTATTGTGACTTTGCTGTAACGGCGGGTCCTCTGTCGATCATGGAATCAAGAGGTATGTAAGATGTGTATTCAATTAAAACTTGTTGTACGCTAGTTCTTTTAAACGAGTATGTGGTACCGAAGATGAATGTCTTAAGTGCTGTTGTTTCTGTTGTATTTTACTGAAGTTGCATAAGCAATTTTACTAAAAATAGATGTTCTGGTGGAGAACCTCATTTTGTGATGCATGCCAAAATGAAACGAAAACTTTTGATGGAAATATGGATGTTAATAAATATTTTGCATTTTCATTATCAATTTATCATATCTAAAGCTTTAACATGCAATCTTGGTTATTTTTGCTCATTGGTGAGAAGGATCTGACAGAAGATGTGGACACACATTTCTTATTTTAGATATTTAGGTAAAATGTGAGAATTCAAGAAAATTAAAAGTCAAAGGCTGCTCTGAAAGTCTGGACTTTTAGATGTAACATGTGAATGAACTCCAAGAAATATGGAGAGTTAAAATGCACATGAATCTGACCCGAAAAGAGGCCACATACATAATAAGGAGCTCCAATTTTGAACCCAGACCATATATGGGGCAAATCACAAACCTTCTGAAATAAGTTTAAGAGTGCTCTGTTTGTCTTATTTAGAGTATTATCTGTTTCATCTTCCTTTATTACTTTTTTTTTTTTTGGTAAATAGAAATAAACCGATATTTTTTCGATAGAATTACATATTCATACTGTTGTATTATTAGGCTAATGAAATTTTTGATGTATTCTGTACGCAATTTTTTCTTCATTTTGGGGAGGGGTTGCTTCTTGTGTTTGATTATAAGTAGCGTATTCATTGAAGTGAATCTTTGCCAGATTCACGTCCTGATACACTATGTAACATCAGTAAGTAGTAGCGTATTGAATCTTTCAAGAAAATCGTCCAGATACCTACGATTTGCATGTGGGTCAGTATAATGTTTTGTTCTCATTTAATTGCACATATGATAAAAACCCACAACTGATTATAGTTGTGTCTATGAAGTTGAGAAATCTTATGTTTTAAAATTATAATTTAAGAAGAAAAAAAAGGTTATAATTCAAGAAAATGAAATAAAAGCTATTTAATAATCAAAAGTTGAGCAAAATCAACTTGTTGCACGTTATATGACCTTGTCAAAGAAAGAAAACACTCGAATTGAAAACTTCAAATTCTTTAACTTTCCAAGTTTAATTTGGTCAATAGGGAAATGATTTTTCAACACCTCTCTTAGTTGCATACCTATTCTTTTCCCTTAATTAGTTCTTCATGGCTTAAGAAGAAGGATTAATAATGATTAAGATTTTCACATGAACAGCATAAGGTATATGCGTTTCATAATATGAACCACTTTCGCACAATATCTATTCAAAATCACAATATCTTGGATTATCCTACATTTGAAAAAAAAAAATAGAGAAATGAATAAATTTAGTGAAAATTTAATTGTTTTCTCATGTCTTTAATGACTCTTTTTAATAAAATTCGATACATATAACCTTCATGTTCATTTTATCCAACAAGTGCAAACACAAATCTTTCTTCACATGCCCAAAATCCACAATAAATAAATTCCAATTTCACCTCGTAAATTAGAGTCCAAACAAAAACAGACGCAGCAACTGAAAAACAGTACTGCTATATATAAAATCCGATGATGCAAGATAATCTTCACCTTGCCAAAACCCAACAATGGCGTCTTTCAAAACAACCAAAAAGCACCATAAACACATCAACAACCCTTTTCCCTCCAAGCCAAAGGCTCTCCCTTTCACTCAAGGAACTCTGATTTTCGACCCTGAATCGATTCCTTCACAGCAAGTTTACGAAATTGGCCATGATTTTCAGCTCCACTGGTCATCAAACAATGGTGGGTCCCTCTCAATTTCCCATAAATCGAACCCTTCAAGATCCATATGGGCCACCGTCCCGGGCCGGGCCTTCGTTTCTGCAGCTGTGGCTGATACAGAGGTGGAAGAAAGCAGGGGATCATTTCTGATCAAAGACAGGGATGTCCGCCTTGTTTGCAATCATCAAACGGTTGAGGATATCAGGGTCATAGAAGATTCTGGTTACCCAAATTCTGATGGCCCGGGAAAGCAAAGGGCCCGATCCCCTGTTCTTCTGATCAAAGGAAGGATTTTCACAGCGAAGGAAAGAAAAAAGAGGGCTCAAACTTTCATTCACAATGGAAGTTTGCAGCTGGTTGAAAAGAAGCTTTCCACTTGCGCTAAGTATTGGATGCTGTTTGATCAGAAAAATGGTGATCAAGTAGGATTTCAAGTGAGATTTGGGAAGCCGGGTTCGGGCCGGGCCCAGAAGTTCTCCCCAAGAAGCTATGGTTACAGAGGTTTAGCTCGAAAAATTGGTCGAATCCGGAGGCTTCGGTTTAGTTGGTGTGGATATCTTACGAGGAAGGGAGTGGAGATAGCAATTTCTCCCTCAGGAGAGGAGAATGTGGTGATGAAGAGTGCAAGTTTTCCTGAGTTCAACAGGATTAGCATTACTTATTCAAGTGAGAAGAGTGAGAGATTCTATGGCTTTGGAGAGCAATTCTCTCACATGGATTTGAAAGGGAAAAGGGTTCCGATTTTCGTTCAAGAACAAGGAATCGGACGAGGCGATCAACCTATCACGTTCGCTGCTAATTTAGTTAGCTACAGGTGAAAATCACGAACTACTTGTGCTCGACTCGAACTAAAGGTCAAAATGTTGGTTATTGATCATGTTCTATTTATTTACTTTATTTAGTTTTTAATAAATGTGCAGGGCTGGGGGTGATGAGTGTACAACTTATGCTCCTTCACCTTTTTATATGACATCAAAGATGAGATCACTTTATCTTGAAGGATACAATTATTCAGTCTTTGATCTAACAAAGGATGATTGTGTCCAGATACAGGTAGTGTAATATAATCTACAGTTATACTTTCTCCGGAAAGATGATTTTGGTCTATGATTTGATACAAAGTATGCTTATTGATGAACAGAGTTGCACCTCTAATTTTCTTGAAACTTTTGTTGAAATGGTTGCAGATGCATGGAGATATTATTGAAGGTAGAATATTGCATGGAAACTCGCCGTCTGAACTCATCGAACGGTTCACAGAAACCATTGGGAGACCTCAGCAGCTTCCTGAGTGGATAATCTCAGGAGCTGTGGTGGGCATGCAAGGAGGCACTGAGAAAGTACGCGATACTTGGGAGAAACTCCGATCCAAGGACACCCCGATTTCAGCATTTTGGTTGCAGGTAGAAGAGAAATGACTTAGATATTCTTTAAGTTTTCAATTGCTGTGATATGAATGTTGAGATATCATGTCTTGTGAAGCTTATTGAGTGTTTTTCGTGAAGGATTGGGTAGGTCAAAGGAAGACGGTTATTGGGTCGCAACTATGGTGGAACTGGGAAGTGGATTCGACGAGGTATTCGGGTTGGAAACAATTGATCAAAGATCTTAGCTCTCAGCATATCAAAGTTATGACATATTGCAATCCTTGTTTAGCTCCAGTAAGAAGCATGACCAGTTTCCTTTCCATGTGTTATCAAATGTTTTAGCAGTAATAGTTTTGGATCTCACTCATTGATGTAGATGGATGGGAAGAACAACGTACGAAGAAACATGTTCGAGGAGGCAAAGAAGCTCGATATCCTAGTAAAAGACACTAAAGGAGGAGCATACATGGTTCCCAACACAGCTTTTGATGTTGGAATGTTGGACTTAACACATCCCAGAACAGCACCTTGGTTCAAGCAGGTTTTGCAAGAAATGGTGGATGATGGAGTCAGAGGTTGGATGGCTGATTTCGGTGAAGGCCTCCCCGTTGATGCGTCCCTCTATTCAGGTTAAACCCGGAACTCTTTCCATTATGAATATTAGCTTAATCATCACAACTTAGTCGATTATTCAAATTTTCAGGCGAAGATCCAATCACGGCCCATAACAGATACCCGGAGATCTGGGCAAGAATAAACAGGGAATTCGTCGAAGAGTGGAAGAGTACTCGTCTTGGAAAGGAGGCAGAGGACCCGCAAGAAGCTTTGGTGTTCTTCATGAGGGCAGGCTTTCGTGACAGTCCGAAATGGGCGTGCTTGTTTTGGGAAGGCGATCAAATGGTGAGCTGGCAAGCGAATGATGGGATAAAGAGTGCAGTGGTAGGCCTGTTAAGTAGTGGCATTTCTGGATATGCTTTCAATCATAGTGATATTGGAGGCTACTGCTCTGTGAACATACCACCGTTGATCAAGTACCAATGGAGCGAAGAGCTTCTCCTCCGTTGGATGGAGTTGAACGCCTTCACCACCGTCTTTAGGACGCATGAAGTAATTACTCGAACGCAATATCATAACATGTGTACACTATGCTAATAAGCTCAATTATACAATAAATGTTGTTTTGTTTTTTGATCAGGGAAACAAGCCTTCGTGCAACTCTCAGTTCTACTCGAACGACACAACTCTATCGCACTTTTCAAGGCTCTCGAAGATATACAAAGCGTGGAAGTTTTACAGGGTGCAACTAGTTAAGGTAACTACATCAATGTCTAAATCAAGAACACATGTAGTTGTGCTATGAGGTGACATAAACACGAGCACGTTTGATGCTTATGCAGGAAGCTTCTGAACGGGGGTTGCCTGTTTGTCGACACCTATTCCTTCACTACCCTAAAGACGAACACGTGCATAAACTAACGCACGAGCAGTTTCTGGTTGGGACGGAGATCCTAGTGGTGCCTGTTCTTGACAAAGGCAAGGGAGTTGTCAAGGCCTATTTCCCAGAAGGAGAAAGCTGTGAGTGGAAAGCATGTTTGGACAGGGAAAGTGTACCCGGAACGAGGTTTCGGAGATTGGATCGAAGCTCCGATTGGTTATCCAGCAGTTTTTGTCAAGAATGGATCAGAAACTGGAGAAACATTTCTGGGAAACCTTAGGGAGTACAACATCTTGTAAAGAAGTGCATGATTGATTCTTTCATTACATCCTTGATCATATTGTCTTTATGTGCCCAATTTCAGATGTATAATATGTAAAGAAAACTTATTCTCTCTCTCTCTCCACATATATATACTGATATACATAAGAGAGATAATAGAACAGTGGATTTTGCAACCTATAAACATCATAACAACAATCAAACCCCCAAATGTGAAACAAGACAAAATGATTATATAGCATTGACATCAAAACAACATAACTATACTTTTGAGCAACTTAGAAGACATTCCAACAATCACGAGTTCGAGTCACCATCTGTCCGATTAAAGAAAACTTCCAACGACGTATCCATGTGATTATGAACAAGAAAAAGAAATGGGAAAAGAGAACTTACTTTAGTGCATGAAGAGGAAGAGGGACACCATGGTTATGGATGATGAGTTTTTCTTGTTCAGAGTAATTCTAACGGATATGGAGTCATGGACACAAGCTTTGGCATAATGGCATATTCTCTCATATGTCGCTTCAATGATTTTTTCTCATTTTTGCTTTATCCTCCCCTATTTTTGGGTTATTATAATTTCTCATCCCTAAAGAAACTATACTTCAATAATTGTGCCTCTTACAGAGGGTTAGGAATAGGCCAGACTATCCGATAGGGGCCTACAGCTTGACCTACTAAAAGTTTTGTTAGACTTGACCTATTTAATAAATAAGCCAGTTTCAGGTCTTTTCAAAAACCTATTTAATTAAACAGGTCAAACTTGAGCTTTTTAAATGTCTTTTAAGCCCAACAAGCCGGATTATTTAATTATATATATATATATAATGTATAAATATAATTAATATATTAATTTATAAGATATAATTTATCATTTTTATTATTAATTAATACTCTCTCCGTCCCAAATCAATTTGCACACTTTTCACACATTTACCCATACACCACTACTTTATTTAAAAAATATATTTTTCTTAAACCGTGTGTCATCCTAGGGGTGCAAATACTCCTGGGACGGAGGGAGTATATAGATACTCTAATGGAACTTGGGCAATGGTCACAAAGGTGGTAAGTCGAAGAAAATATGTAGGAATATATATATTTTTTATTTCTCTTTATAAGTAATAGAAGAAAATTGGAAGGAATATTTATCATTTATGTATTGATTTTTTGAACTACTTTATGATTTTGTTATTATTTTCTTAGTGAGTTGATGTAGGCATTAACGATGTTATTTGTGATTTGATAAAATATTTAATATTATTATTAGTGTTATTGAGAGATTTGTTATTTTATAGGTATAGTTTTGAAATTTTTATAATAAATAAAAAATTATAATTTATTTTTTATTAGGTAGACCTGTAAAAGAGTTTTTGACTTAAATTATTTGCTAATAAACCCGGACCGAGCCTATTAAAAATATTTTTATAGATAATAAGTCAGATTTAAACCCATTAATAGTAAATCAGGCCCGAATATTTTTTATGATAGGTCTAGCATGGCTTAATCTATTTTTACCTAGGGATGACAAAATGACCCGCCTCGTAGTTGGCGCGCCCTGACCTGCTGCATTTGGGGCAGCCCCTCCCCGCCCCATCCTGAGAATGGGGCAGCCCGCCCGCCCTGCGCATGGAGCAGGGCATGCATGGGTTTGTATTTTTACTGCCCTGTCCCGCCCCATCCTACCCCATTGTATATATTAAATAAATATATAATATTTTATAATATATAATATTTTATAACATATAAAATAAAATTAATATCCTACATTTATAATATATTAAATAAATTTAAAATTATATTATTTATTTATTTATTGTAATTCTAATGTAAAATTATTTTTGTGAATATATTTTGATAAATTTATTGCATTAATTTTATTTTAAAATAATTTTTTATTTGTCTAAAATATATATTATATTTTGGTATAAAATTAACATGGAGCATGATGGGATAGGGCGGGCGATCTACCCCGCGATGGGACAGGCATGAAATACAATGTTCTGCCCCGCAGTGGGCATGGAGCAAGGCGGGGCGGCGGGGCAAAGGCGCGGGGCAAGCACATGCTTCTTAGATACTCGTCCTGCCCTGCCCCGCCCCGCCCCGCCCCGCCCCGCCCATTGCCATCCCTATTTTTAACCCCATTCCCCGGATTGTTTTGACGAGCAACAGTGGGTCCGACAGTCCAAGATGTGTATAATATTTTTTTTTAAAGAAGAAATTATATTTTGAACGGAATGAAATAGTAATAAATAACCGGAGGTTTATTTATAAATCGTAAATCATCCGTAAATACAAAACGCTTTTAGGTGCGCAGAACTGAATTCTGAAATTGCAATTCAACTTCTCGGACGCCGCCCCGCCACCCACCGCCGCACTTTCGGTAAGCATCTCTTCCCTCCGCCGTATGAAATTCGACTTTTTTGCTATATTATTCTTAAGAGGATTCTTCTTTCAATTTTACTTTTCTGAAACTGATTAAATCCCCAACTTTTCAAATTGAAACATCAATTCATGTCTTGCGACTAGCTGTTATGTGTTGATTGGGAGAAAGGATATGGGCGAAAAAAATATGCCTTTTTGTTCTGTTTCGTTCTAACAAACATGAATTGAGGGTGTTCATTGCTAACTTTTGCAGCTGCATCGGACTTCACTTTTGAATATTTTTGTTCTTCAGTCGTCATAGATTATCAACATTTAGGTTCGGTTAAGATTGTTTAAGCGTTCAGGCACTAAACTTGATTATATGCAATGATTTTTGGAATGAATCTGTTCTAAACAAATCGTTTCATTGCATTTGTGCGTGTGATTATTGCGCAATGTGATGCTAATATGGTGTTTTAATAGGTGCATATTTATGTGTTGCTGTCTGTATGAGCTTTCCAATAGAGTGGCTAAGAGAATGATATTGAACCGTTATATAAAGAGAGTTCATGTTAATACCATAGAGTATAGTATAGATGGGATAGCCTATCAAATTAGACAAATGAAAAACTTTCTTGAAAACCTTACTTGGGTTTCTTACTCGATGTATGCCATGTCAAAAAATTTGATGAGGAAAACTAAAAAAAAATGGAAAAGAACTCACCAGTTGATGCAAGGTCCCGTTGAGATTACTGTTTTCTAAATTTTGTTGTGTTTGCTTCTGACCGTATGTTCTTTTCATGTTCATTTTCAAATTGTTTTTAAGTTTCTGGCCCTTTTTACTGTTTTCTTTTCAATTTATTTTTTGGGTTGAAATTTTGTGGGATTGTGATTTATTTTGTGAATAGATATTGGGGTTTTTAGTTTGTAAGTTAGTGGTTTAAATGATTCTGGTTTTTTTTAGGCTCAATACACTTCTAAAACAGGGGTTTTGGAGCAAATTAGTAGACTTCTGAAAACAGATTTGTTGCAAGAGTGTATAAAATTAGATAGAATTCTCTGTTTTTTATAATATCAAGCTTTTGGTGGTTTGGAATCTTGGGAGTTAGAATCCATGAGTGTAATTTGGTTCAAGGAGACGAGCTCGAGCACGAGCCTTGAGGTCTAACTTTTGACCCGAGCCGAGCCCAATTTCGAGCTCGGTAACCTTATCAAGTGAGCTCGAGCCTAGCTCAAAAAAGTCTCAAGCTCGTATAACAACACTAGACCGTGTCATAGGATCTAATAGCAATTTAACGGGGTACCTTGGTCTAGTATTTTTCTATCATAATAGACAAAATGGCATTCGCTCCACATTTATTCTAATTTGTCTTCCCAAATCACCATATACTTCCTTAATTTGCTCCTATTGGTGCAGCAGAAATGGTAATTCCTCCTCCAGTAAGGCCAGAAAGAGTGACAAAGTATCTGAAACCATATATCCTAAGGATGCACTTCAGCAATAAGTTTGTAAGCACACAAGTTGTCCACACACCAACTGCAACAGTGGCCGCTGCTGCTAGCACACAGGAAAAAGCACTGAGGTTGAGCATGGAGAAAACTAAAGAGAACACTAGAGACGTTGCTGCTGCTGGGAAGGTCGGTAAGATACTCGCAGAACGTCTGCTGCTTAAAAATATACCGGCTGTTTCAGTATTCTATAAGAGAGATCAGAGATATCACGGTAAGGTGAAAGCAGTAATTGATTCACTGAGAGACGCAGGGGTGAAGCTGATATAAATACTGAATTTAGTGTCTGTTTTGTCCTGCATCTAATTCTGCTGCTTCAGAAACCGTAGAAACGACAACCTGTGATCTGGTAAACATCTTGATTTTGGCCAGGACTTGCATCTAATTTTGGATGTTTGTTCGTTGTTGGATTGTTTGTTCGTTGTGGTACTGTGAGAGCATAAGCATATTGATTAGTGAATGTTGCTCTTTGAATGGCTGATATATTGATTGATCCAGCTTATGATTAGACATGCCTTCTTGCTTCAAATGTATGGTGTGTTTTGAAATTTTGTAGGATGTCTGCTGTGTTTGATGATGAAATTGAAATTTATCAAATCCTTTGGTAGTTTGGTTTAATATGATTTCATAATCCATCATTCTTATCTTGTTAGGTGGTGTAAATATATTGCAAGTCATTACTATTTAAGTGATGGTATTTGATTATCTTTGCTGGAAATAGATTATTTGAGGATCTTGGCAAATCACACATCCAACATAAGCAATTATAAAGGCAGAAGTTACAATTTAGACCTTTGAAGTAGTGTCTTATATTGTGTTGAATCCTCACTTTTTTTCTTTTGATAAACTGGAAACTGTACAAATTGAATCTCAAACAATTTTTTTTGTACAATTAAGCCCTCATACTTTTAAGTCAAACAAATGAGTCGCTCAACTAATAAATTCTTAATAACACATTTTTTTTTTTTTAAATATCTTTAAATTTATTTTTCTTAGATATCTGTATATTAATTTGATATTAAAATTTTTAACAACACTCATCTAAATAAATAAAAAAATGTGCTTTTAAAAAACTTTTTAGGAATCATAAACACCAAATATTATTATTTTTTTAATTAATTCAGGTGTTCTTCAAAAAAAAGCTCAAGGGTTATAAGTGTGAAAACACATTTTCATTTTTAATTAATTATTCCAAAAAAAAATTAAACATACTTCCGTTGCAATTTTATTAAAAATTCGGTTATTAGTTTGATAATTTTTATTAAAATGCACATTTAACACAATATTCTTCATTTTATTACTTGAGCTTAATTGTTTAATTTAAAAGTTTCAGGTATTTATTTGTACCTAAATATAATACGAGTTCACAAACATTAGTTTAGAGTTCAGTTTGTACAAAAAATATAATTCAAAATCCAATTTGTACCAAAGACATTATTTAAAGATCCAAATTGTACCTTTTCACAATTATAAACAATACAATTTAATTGATAATCCACTTGCAAAAATGATTTTTTTTAGCTGCATAACATCACAAAGATCTTGAAATTTAAAACATTGTCCTCAACATGCTTCTGATTGAGTAAGAGATCAGTGCATTTGAGTTTCTAACTGATAAAGTAATAATTAGTGATGCTACGAAGAAATGCAATAACATCTATATACGTACAACTAGTATACATACCAAACAAAATATAATGAACATGGAAGTCCAGAGAGAGAGAGAGAGAAAGGGAGAGAGGATGAGCCCAAGCTTGCAAGACCAGACCATCAATTATCATCTTAGATTGCCCCAATAATCTTCCGCCGAGGAGGGTTTTAACCCGATATTTTGTGTAGAACTTGGGTGGAAATGAGCGTCGACACCATACAAAGCTCCGATAGCAGATTTATATATCAAGTTGATTCAGATTGATAAGATTTGCAGCTTTCTGAATAAGTTCCTTTCTGGTATCAACCTGAAAAAACAAATCACTATATCACTACAATGCTCATGCCTTACAAATGTATTCACTCAGTTGTTTTTCAATCTTCGGAAAGATTTAAATCTTACTTGCAGTGGTATAAATCTATTTCTGGAAGGGGGAAAAGGTAAAAAGACGATTGAAGAAAGAAAGAAAGAATTATGACACACTTACTCGGGCTCCCATTAGAGACGAAAATACAACACTGGCTTCCGCCACGTCTTCTACTTTTAATTGCTTCAGAAGACGCGACTCAGGATTCAACGTTGTTTCCCAAAGCTGTAAAGGCATCATCTCCCCCAGCCCTGCATTTTATGATGTCACAGAGATGAGTGTGCATGGAGCAGCACAGCTTATACAAACTAATCGATAATAAATATTCATACGAATTTAATAATCAGCCAAGTTATCTTCGAGGAAAGCTCACCCTTAAATCTTTGAATGTTGTATGATGCATTTGAAGGAAAGGAACTTTGAAGTTTTTTAAGTTCTGCTTCATCATAACAGTAGTATGCTTGCTTTCCCCGCTCAACCTGAAGATTGATTAAAAAAAAATCAAAATCTAAATCTAAGAAACCTATTAAATAGAAGCTCCGCCTTTTATACTCATACAAATAAGAACATAACTACTCAGAATTCACATCCGCATACCTTGTACAAAGGTGGAACTCCAACATAAATGCAACCTTCATCGAATAATGCTCTCTGCAGTTGATTGAAATTCAAGTCAAGTCGAGAACATAGTCCATAAGATATAAGAAGCAACTATCAAACAGCAATAATTTACGAACTCCCATTACATACCTGATACCTAAAGAAAAAGGTTAATAACAATGTCCTTATGTGAGCACCATCAACATCGGCATCTGTTAGTATTATTATTTTGTGGTAACGGAGTGCATCTTTTTTAAAATCCTCACCCTAACAGTAGAGGCTACTATATTAGCAAAAAGAAAAAGTAAATATATAACTTGTAAATTCACACGATAGAAGAAACAAAAGAGTATCTGAGAGTGACACCTTTACTCCAAGTCCCAAACCAAGAATAAGATTTTGAATCTCCTCGTTCTTGTACATGGCAGCTTCGTCTTTTCGCTCAATGTTCAATATTTTACCCCTCAAAGGAAGCACAGCCTGAACGATGACAACATATTGTTTCATATTTCAGGTATATATTGAGGAAAATCTAAATGATGGATCGCTTTTAACAGAGATTAGAAAGCAAGAGAAATACTACCAAATACAAATTGTAAAGATATTAGCAAATATTATTTAGAATTGATAATGAAATGTAATGGTTCCAGAGAGAGAAAATTCAGTTCTTGTATCCTCTGCCTAAAGCTAGTCAGCTGCATAAGCAAGCAACCTAAAAATGGGTGATCAATTGATTGATTCAGAGGGTGAGGAGTGAAGAAAAGGAGCACACAATCAAAGGATTTTCTGGAATTTTACACAAACATTGATGAACTATACGAGGGTTTAGGTAGTAATTAAATGGAACCCGACAACTTTGGCAGGTTATGATTGACCAACTACAAATGACACTCCTGAGACTTATACTTCCAATTATGATATCTAATGCTCCTTAAGTGCAAGAAAATGTGAAAAAGTAATTTTCTACATACAAAGAGATATTTTCATGTGTACAAAAGTATCAGAACCTGGAGGAAAAATAACAAATAACCTGGAAAAGATAGCAGTTCAGTTGGAATCTGTTCTATTCGAGCTTAAGCTTAGGGGCATGTGGCAATGTAATGGGAAAATAAAAATAAAAAACTGTTTATTACCTGAAAACGCCGGTCACGGCCTTGTTTAGCACTCCCACCAGCTGAATCTCCCTCGACAATGAATATCTCTGAAATTTTTTAGAAGAAGTCATACACGTAGCTATAACAGTGAAGCCAGAAATGTGCATACAGTGTATGTGGAAGCCCAAAAGAACCTGCAATCTGAATTGATGATACTTGAATAAAGTCTACTTTTGTCCTTGGACTACACAACAATCATGCTATTAAAAGCCATAATCTCCCAATCATCACATATATTATTAATTTCTTGTTGATTTGTCTTCATTATTAAAGCATAACTAATCTTTGTGAGTTGGTCAAGGGACATGAGAAGGATAGGAAGAACTCTATGATTTTTTAACAGGGAAATTTTTTATTTTGCATACTGAATCAAACTTTCTGGTGTAGTTCATAACAAAAAGGAAATTATCATACCAGCTTCTGCAGGATCAGTAGCTGAACAATCAGCAAGCTTTCCAGGAAGGGATGATGATTTTAAGATGCTCTTTTGTCTCACTAATTCTCTGGCTCTCTTTGCCGCTAGAGCTGCCTAAAAGTTGGGGGGCAGGGGGAGTGTGGGGTTGTTAATATTAGCATTTCCAAAAAAAAAAAAACCAGAACAGGAAGTTAAAATAACAGCAGCTTAGGTTAATGCATCAGATATTATGGATGATGCAAACGATACCTTGAGAGCATTGAGGGACTTTGAAAGAATTAGGTCAAGGACATCAGGATGCAACTCCAGGTACTCGGTAAGGTATTCTTGAATAGACTGGTCAACAATCTTCCTTACCTCCGGGTTTCCCAATCTCGTCTGTATCAAAGATAAAAAGATGATAATAAAACTTATTCGATTATATATATATTAAGTGAAGTTGACTACGGCACACCTTCGTTTGTCCCTCAAATTCTGGGTTTGGAACTTTCACAGAAATCACACAAGTCAGTCCTTCTCTCACATGTTCTCCACTCAAACTTATATCTTTTTCCTGGAAAATGAAATAAACTCCTCAGAGAAGATATTGTACAACATATAATTAAAACCGATCTGAACTAATATAGCATACCTTAAAGACTTTGGACTTCTTTGCAAGGTTGTTGATGGTTCTAGTGAGTGAGGCTTTCACACCATCAATATGAGTGCCACCATCAATTGTCCTAATGCTGTTAGCATACCCAAATAACGTATCCGAATATGCATCTGAACACCTGTACTAAGATTAATTAAGAGAAATTAACTTTCTCCTACAGAGGTTTGCATATTGCATAGTAGAAAATGAAAAAGACATAACCAAGAAAGTGCACATCTATTCTACCATTGAAATGCAATATCGACTGAGATTCCCTCTGCTTCTTTGCGGAATCCTAGAACTTCATGAAGTGGTGTCTGAACCAGAAATATTGAAGTTCATATCTCACAATAAATGTAAAGGCTGAATAGTAGTGGCACGAAAACCTTCATTTCACAAGGAAACAAGTGCTTCACAGCTAAATGATTTTCATAAAAATAAACGCTTCAAAAAAATTTAATAAAAACTTCAAAGACTTGGTTACTCAGCCTATTCAATCGCAGAGAGAAAGCTGTACCTTATCAGCATTAAGCCACTTCACATATTCATTTAATCCTCCAGCATAGCTGTACACATTGTGCAACCTCTTCTCTGGGTCTGCATCCTCCTTCTTAAGCGCAATTGTAACCTACACAAAATTTAAGGAAAAAAACAATAATAATAATTTAAAAAAATATCCATTTTCAGTCAATGAAAGCATAGCTCAGGGTTTTCTTCAACCCAATGGTTAGAAAAATGAAGAGCTGAAAGGAAACAGGAACACACACATCCACAAAATCTAAACTTGAGATGCAATTTAAGCTCTTATACATTTCCAGTCCAAAAGTAAATTAAGTCATCTTCATGTATCCATTAAGACTAGGGCCAAATTTGCCATTGATTGCTGACCTTTCCTTAAACGCTACTAGAACCACTAGAACTAGTACAGGAGGCTAATTAGGAAACAAAAAAGTTGGGAATATATAGAAACTTCTACCAATAAGCCTATCAAACCCAAGGAAGACAATGAAAAGGTTCAGAAATCAACAAACAAGATACCTCAGGATTGAGAAAAGCAAGTTCTCTGATTCTGCCAGATATTGTGCTGTAATCAAACTCAATTGTTGTTGTAAATACTGCAGTAAAAGAAAATGCTAGTCAAAAGATAGATATTCAATCAATTCAAATAACTAATCATTGATTGTCCAACACAAAGAAACTAATTTAAAGTGAAAATATAGACCTTCTTTGTCTGGCCAAAAATGTATTCGAGTCCCTTTGCGGTCCTTCATATCATCTGGAAGCACATGTGAGACCAATTTTGTCACAGGCTTCCCACGGGAATATTTCTGCTTGTACTCCTTACCGTTACGCCACACTGTAACTTCTAGGGCCTGTCCATAAGCATAGCAAAAGATGACAAACAATGTGAGGCTAATAAAAGAATGTTGTTTAAAAGGCTTAACATATGTTGGGGATTTGGGGCGGTGGGGTTAAATAAGGATAAAACTATGATTTACGACGGACTTAATCAAGAAAAAACTTGACCATTATTTACACCAATGTCAAAATATTTGGTCTGCACCAAAAAAAAAAAAAAATGCAGAAGAGACTCCACTAAGCCAGCCATATGAAACACGGAGACCATATTATTAGAAAACAGCACATTATGAAAGTATTAATCTCCAAAAATAACCTATTGCCCCCAAAAAAATGCAAGATTGTATCTATTCCCAAAAAATGGAAATTGTTTCTGGAAATAACGCCAAGAGTTGCATTTCCAAAATAAGATATTATATTAAATTTTGGAATGCCATTCAAGCAATATCTGAGTAGAGACAAAGGCAGCTAAGCAATATGCAAAATCATTAACGTAATCTACAGAGAGAAAAGAGACCTCAAGAATAGCAGAAATATAGAGGATTTCAAGTATGCAAATCTTTAGAATAATCGAGAAAGACAAAAAAGAATTATAGAACTCTATTAGACAAGGAATAACACCTCTGACAGTGCATTTACAACTGATAAACCCACACCATGCAATCCACCTGACACACTGTAACCACTACTTGAACCACCAAACTTTCCACCAGCGTGCAAAACCTGCAATAACGCTTTCAGTGTAAAAATATCTGCAGACTTCAGAAAGAAGGCAATTACGCAACTTTCCATTAAAAAATAATGTTTGTATAATGTGCGTAAACCACTGAGCTCAATTCTAGGTCAATCCAACAGATTTTTATAAAGCAGGTCAATCTATTCTAAGAAGTTGTTATATAACTACTTATTTCAAGATTCAGGTTTATTATAGAAGACCTTTCTTAAGAAAAAACAAGAAACTGAATCATCAAAAATGTATTTTCCAAATCTGAAATTAAAGAAATCGCCTTCTTGATATGATCAAAGGGGTCCAAAACATGAAAATTAAATTAAAAGCCCAATTCTATTTCCACAATATGAGAGCATTGATTTCTGCAGAATCCTGAACCTTCTGTTTGTATTTCTATTTTCTATCTTATCTTGCAGCCTATAATTTTTTCTTACATCAGCTCCAGTTGAGCAACCTAGTACACATTTAAAATATTTTTTAACTGATTCTATGAAAAGGAAAACTACCGTTAAGACTGTCTCCAAAGAAGACTTTTTTGTAGCTGGATGCATGTCTGTTGGAATCTGTAAGCAAAAATAAGCAATATAAGCAATGAAAGTAATTCATATATGCATTCACAGTCAGCTAGCAGCCAAGATAAGTAGTATTCGAATAGGATATACCAAGACAAATTCTTCACTACAAGTGTTAGAAATCAAGGATGGAACAATCAAGAATCAGGCAATTACAACATGCATCAGAATCCCTACATAATTCTGGAACAAGTAAGAAAAGCACTAGGATGAAAATATCCTGATACATCCATTTTTCGTGGTTACCCATATCGATATTGGGTAGAAATGATATTTCCATAACATCCATAAAAAATCAAAAGAATTGGTAAATATAAGTGTGCAATATCAATACCGATTAATTTCTTCTACAAACTGGACCTAACATTACTAAAATATCGAGAGAATATCAAAATATTATCGAAAAATATAGATAAATTTCAAACAAAATCCAAAAAAAAAAAGTGTATCTTATAAAATTATCACAAATGTAAAATTTGTTCAAATTCTTTTAATAAATGTTTGTTCTTTAATGTTTACAAATTTTTATGTACTATTTTACTCACCACTCGGATCTACTAACAGTGTAAATATTAAGAATCTTGCAATCAAGAAATCCAATATGGTTAAGAAACGGGATTGCAAAGGTATACGGATTTCAATCCCCAACTACAATGAACATTGTAAACTAAATATTAGGCAAAAGGGTATTTGGAAAAGAAAGCTCCATGACTATGGGTGGATAGCTTACCAATGGTTATTTCTATAATAAAACCAATGGAGATTGGTTGACATACCTTAAGATCACATGCAAAGATATAGTTTGCTATATATGTCCTCACACCCAAAAAAGAAATTGTACTGCGAGACATGTCAAATGGTGTCGCAAACCAATGGATTCACGACAAGTCAAACAATACAGTAATTTCAGCTATCAGCACAGAATTAGGATTTAGGCACATACCCCACGTCCATCATCAGTGATGCACACTGAATTGTCTTCAAGTAGAATGACATCGATTAATGAAGCAAATCCTGCTTGTGCCTCATCAACAGCATTATCCAAGATTTCAAAAACCTTTAAAAGAGGCAACGTCAACAGATTGAGCAACACTAATCTATACTTCTTTCAACCAGCATATATGAGCAACGGAGGAAAGATTAAAGAACATACCAAATGATGCAGACCACGAGGTCCAGTGCTTCCGATGTACATACCAGGTCGTTTCCTAACAGGATCTAACCCTTCCAATACCTAGGAGAAACTTTTGATTGTTAATAAGGAACAAGATATTTCAACCTGAATTATGCAGCAGGACAGTTTTGTTAGTAAATGTTAATCAAAGCAAGCATTTTCACCTGAATTTGATCAGAACCATATTCTTTTGAGACTTTACTTTCCTTAATAGCCTCAGTAGTGATGCTTGACATGAATGCTCGTGGAGCCACAGCATTCCATGGTGTGTGGCTTGAAACTCTTTTCAACCTATCACTAGCTCTGAAACAAACAAAACCATAAGCAGAGCCTACCATAAACAAGGAAAGAAAACCTCGCCTACAACATAGTTTGTGTTCAGAATATCTGTGTGGAGCCAAAAGCAAGAACAATTGAAGAAGCTTAACTTTCACAGTTTCACTCTAGAGAGGTAAACCCGTGCCTGGTAAAACTCAGTTAATTTTAAAATAAGAATCATGCTAAATTTAAAAAAAAATATTGTTGTAATCCTCCATTAGACTATGAAACATGCAACGCGGCAGATGACTATTAAAGAAGCCAACCATGGTGTCATTCAACAAATTGAAACGGAGAGATAATGACCTTTATTCACATAATTGGCACACCAAAGACGTCACATCCAGTCAGCTAAGTAAATAACTGATGAACAAGAGTAACAGGGCTACCTCATTTTCTTAATACAAAACAAAATTCCACGCAACACAAACATATGAGATAGATAAAACAAAACTTCTGCATCGGCATTTCGAATACTTTAGCATCAAACAAAACAAACATGTACACATGTTAAAAGATACATATTTAAGCGCTGTGCTGGAAGAGCCAAGAAACAAGAATCCCAGTACAAACAAGCAATTTACCTTTCTCCATAACCTATCAGTTATGCAAGACAGAAAAGCCAACACTGCTCACATATAAAAAAACATGCCATTTATACCTTGCAACCTTCTCCTACTCTATTGGTCTGCCGCACATACACACAGTGCCACCTCCTTACAAAATTTTCCGCGTCTAAACAAACAATCCACCAAATAAACACTAAACGCAAGCATAAATACTGAGCTACCCATCAAAACAAAGGGGTCCCTCTAAAAGTTATAATCAATAGATATAAAGAAAGAATAAGAGAACCCCAAATACTAACATTTCTTTTTTAACAACATCCAACGTGCACCATTACACAAATGTAAACATACAAACAACGCCAAGATTACAAGTTTACAGGCGACCACTAAACAACTGAAGAGAAGATCACCTGCTGCTAATGAGTATAAAAGACGGCCGTGCGAGAGAAATAGAAGAAGATATGGCTAAATTACAGTGGCCATGGGAATGGAAAGAGTGAATGGAAGAACAAGAGTAAGTGAAAAAACGAGCGGCCATGCGATTAGCCGAGCAATTCGACTTGAGAAGAAGGGCCATTCATATATGGTCTTTTCAGCTCTCTTTCGCTTTCAAAATTTGTTCTTTTCTTGGCAGGGGAAATATGGGTTTTTTCATCTGAGGTTTAAAGGGGTGGATGAAGATAAAACGCGCAGACCACATTCACAGTCTTGGTTGGGGGGAAAGGAAAAGGATTAGGTTGAAATATTTTCAAGTTTCCTAAACCCTAATGGTAAATTAGTACAAGCAAAAGATTTTTTCATATATTCCAAAGTGACCCCACTAATTTTAGAACGAAATGAAATAAATTCTAGTGACTCAAGAAAAGATATTAGTGTATTTTGCAATTAATACCAAAATCGTCCCATAATTTTTTTATCTTTTTTTATTTAGTCTCATAACTATGTATGTTTTAATTTAATCTCATAACAATTCAAATCTAACTAAAATAGTCTCAAGTTGCCAGAAATGACATAAAACGACATCGTTTTACTCAGGTGTCGGTCACGTGTTATATTTTCCGGCGGAATAGGCTCACGCGGCACATGAGTAAAACGATGTCGTTTCTGTCATTTCCAACGTTTATGACTAATTTAATTATATTTGAGTTGTTATGAGACTAAAATGAAATATTACATAGTTATGGGACCAAATTGAAAAAGTGAAAAAATTATGGGACGATTTTGGTATTAATACCCGTATTTTGTGTATATTTTAAAATATGATTAGTTATTTTATTAATTTAATAATATTAATTATTTTATTATAAAATGAAAGATATTTTTTTACTAGTCCAATTCTAATTTTTTATAAAGCTTGATAATCACAAGAACAAATTATTGAGAGATGCTATTTGTCATATTAAGAATGATATTTTTATTTTCAGATTTTAATATATGGTTAATTTAAATTAATATTTTATTTATTTTATATTATATATATTATACGTGTAAGGTGAATTTAAAAATAAATAAGTACAAGTGCTATATTACAATTTTCACACCTTTTAATTTTAATTCTTCTCATTTAATGAATGGGAGTATGGGACACATTGTTTCCTTATTTCGAACAATTACCAACCATATAATTTAACTTGACAGTAAGAAATTCAATCTACAGTCTGTGTTATCTTGATTAACTTTAATAGGTGATTAACTAACATTGATTAAAGCACACAAAATTACATGGTTAAAAAAAATCACCAAGTTATGATGAATTTTGAATTTCAATTCTATTAAATTGTGTGCACATTTTAAAATTATTTCTCCTTCACTTATCCACTATATATGATACTCCTTTCGTCCCACAGAAATTTGCACACTTCTCTTATTTGGACGTCCCACACAAATTTATACACTATTGAAAAAAAAAAAAATATATTGATTTACGTGCACACTCACAAACATATACACATATTTACCCATATTCTATTAATTTATATACAAAATACATTTTTCTTAAAAATGTGCCGCCCTGTAGGAAGGTAGGGTGCAAATTTTTACGTTACGGAAGAAGTATAAAATAATTTAACTGACAAAGAACTCCACTGCCTATAGGTTATGAATTCAAACTATCGATAAAAAGAAAATGTATGTTTTCATTCCCAAAAGACACATATGTAGAAAGGGTGTCTTGATCCAAGTAAACACTATTTTTGTTAAAAAGAAATAAATCATTCCTCTGAAATTCCAACTTCTAATTATGTGAAATATCAGAACACAAATTATACATTTCAAGACACCTTCAAATTATAGCTTCATTTACAGTTTGGTCTTTCACACTAGCTCACAATTAGAAATCAAATCCTCTCACCCTCCCCTAAAACCAGACAAATTGCAAACACGACAATCATATGATGGTGTTACTAATTGTAAAAACTAATTCTTTACAAGTTCAGCTCTATGCTTTCAAAACTACACTTGGCTGTGATGAACCAGGTATTCTTGCTCATAACGATATCCATACCTCGTATTTCACCTACGGATGCCTTCCGTTCCTGAAAATTTAAGCAAAAATAATCACAACAGTGTGTTATAACATATGCAATTATAGTCACTCTCACTCCGGAATGACTGGTACCTTAAGGGGGTATGAGACCCATTGATGGCACCTCTGGCTACACCAGACCGTCCGTTCTTTTGATCTTGCTCTTTACCGTTGCGCATAGCAGCAACCTCTTTCCCCATGGTAGCTACTTCTCTCCGCATTTTCTTGGACTCAACTTCCATTGCTTTGTTCAATGTCTCAACCTTTTTGGCCAACATCTGAGTAATTCCCACAAAAGAACAACTAAGAGAGAGAAAAACGGTTGGGAGGGGGGTTGAAAACAGTTAATTATTCATCATCAGACCTCAATTGCGTCATCTTTGTCGTTCAGGCTTTGATCTTTCTCATGGCAAGCTTTACGTAGAACTATAACCTCTTTCTGTAACATATCATATAGCATTCCAGAAACACAGTCTTCATGTTCAGTTCTTAACTTTTCGGTTCCATCCCCATTCTCAGGGGGAATAGATGTCCCATTATTTAAGGTCCCATTGACTTGCGTAGGTTGACTTTCTTTCTCATTTGTATCCCCATTGGGTAATGTAGTATCACTATCAAAAGAACCTGACAAATTCCTTGCCTGCTTTAATAATGAAGTAGCATTAATGATTCGGGATGATGCTGATGAGTTTAGTTTTCTGGATAGAGTCCCGTTTGAGGATGGTTTGGACAATCCGTTGCTCATACTTCTTCCTTGTGATGAAACACGGTTTATACTATTTGGATGCCCTTTAAGTCTTTCCTCCAAAACTTTAAAGCGTAGCTGGTATTTATCCTAACAGTAACTGAAGATTATCAAGATGATATCTACTTTGGAATCAATTGAAGCAGAAAGAACACAAATTTCTAAGAATCCTCACCTTCAATTGTGCTTCCGACTTAGCAGCACGTTCTGCAACTGCCAGCTTATCTTTTAGGTTTTGCATTTCTCCCTATTGTAACCAAAATAAAGGTCAATTTAGATCCCAATTGATACCAGAATGCTATACTAGGGGATTAAGTGCTAAATTAATCCACAGTAATTAGATTTAGAAAACTAATTATCTTTTGCACAATTTACTGAAATTACAAATCAACTAATTATAACATGAAACAACTTGTTCAAAGTTAATGCAATCATGTATTAATATAACATTAAGTAGAGACAAACATCTACATTTAGGTATTTAGAGAAACCTGGTAGAATCTTCTTTCTTCAAGCCACTGCTTTACTGGCATCACTTTATCACTTGCATCTTTCCAATCATTTGCAACGACAACAGCTACACGATTTGCTGAAACCTTAGCACGTGCCAGTTCACGGTCTAGAATTCTTTTTTCTTCCTGCACAACCTTTGCAATCAGACACCTCAAAAAATATGCATCATAATAGCATATGCCACATGTACCAAATAAGAATTTATGGAAAAGATAAATGACAACCACAGTTTTAATTATTTACATTTAATTCTTGCACTTTCTTCTCGTATTCACGAACAGCATTAGCTGCAGCACCCCCAGCCAAAACAGCCTCCTCGAGCTCACGAACAGTTTGTGTTAGCTTTTCAACCTCAGAAACCTTTTGTCTATGCATTTTGTCCAATATTTTGTTCTCTTCCTAATAGACGAGCATATTTATCAGAAATCTACATCAGAAACCAATAAAAATTTTACTATCTTTTTATTACACCAAATTCTGTAAGTAGCCAAACCTGGCATATCTCAATCTGTTTACCCAGCTCTTGGTTTTTGTTCTGCAAATCATCAACCAGGGCTGCTTTTGCCAGAGCCATTTGAACAGTACGTTCTGCTTCTAACAGAGCAGCCTCTTTAGATTTAGTAAGTCGATCAAGTGCTCTGTTGTCGTCCTGTAGTTTTGCTACCTATCAAATGCAAAGTCCAGGCATTTTTATTAAAGATCTTTATCAAATCCATCTGAACATACAGCAGCAAACAAAATATAACCATGAAATAGCATTTAGGATAATAAAAAAGTAAAGAAATTCAATGTGGTAAAGATGAGCTCAGATCACCTCCATTCTTGTCAACTTTAACTCGGCCTCCAGAGGTGCGATGATTGCCTCAATCGGAGGCATCTCATCATCTTTCTGTGCAGCATGCACTCTTCGAAGTGTCGCTTCCGCAGCAAACTGTGCAGCCAATGCAGCTTTCTTCTCCTCATTTATTTTCTTAATTTCTAGATTCTGAAATTCACAAGTGAAGTCATAACCTCAAACTCAACAGAATTTATATTTGAATCTTCAAAGTTCTCAAATTGCTTCTCCTTGAAAAGGTTGTTGAATATTGAAGCATGAAACTAAAAAAAGAAAGGAAGAACGATAATACAGAAAAAGATAAGGCACGAATACAATGAAGTACCTTGCTTTCAAGTTGCGTTTCTGCTGCTTTTAATTTTGCGTCTACTTTCTTAAGCTCGTCAGTAAGCTAACAAAAACATGATAAATGTTATAAGAGACTTTTCACTGGCATGAAGCAAATTACTTATGCACATGAAAACAACCGGAACATCAAAATGCAGAAAGCATATAGAGCAAAGAGCAACATTGAAGAGGGGAAGGCTTTCAGTAATTAGGGCATTATAGTTTTTTATGTACAAGCAGTTTTTGAGCAACACAAGGATAAATTACTCGGTAAGAAACGATATTGACTGAAGAACAATCAACAGCTTTATCAGTAAACATAACTCCAAGCTGTGCATCTTTACATCCATCTCCTCTTTCTACACAACTGAGGCATCCAACCCCCATTCGACTCCAAGTCCAGAAGCAAGGAACTGTAAGCTCCAAGATATTGTTCAGAACTAAACCAATGCAAAGTGCATTTTTTATGTATCACTTTTGAGGAGCAAAATCAGATAGATGGTAATGTGACCACTTATCTAGTAACTTTGGCACTAACTTATAAAGAATGTGTGCACAGCATATTAAAACCCAACATATTATGTGTCAGTACCTCTTCCACTGCCTTCTCTTTAAGGCGTTCTGAAAGCTTCAAGGCTTTGATTTCTGCATGTGCCTCTCCTAGTTCTCGATCTTTCTCTGCACAATTATCAATTGAAAAGGATTGAAACCCTTGGACATGTTTATTTCAAAACAGAACAAAACAACATCTAAGTTAAATCAGCCTATTCTAACTTCGATATAAAACAACAGCTGTTGGCCTTCTTCAGGCTTCAGAATGTTTATATGATGGTACAAAGTAAAATTTGATCAATTTTTTTGGGTAATTTAAAGGTCAGAGTAACTGTAAGATCATACATTCTATTACTCTTACCATGACAACCAATAACTAGCTGTATCCATTCTTATAGGCCATTCTTCCTCTTTATATGGAAAAAATAAAAATATTGGAGCGCAGAGAGCACTAGTGTACTCATTGTCATCTAAGAAAGTAAAAATGTTAATCTTAGGCATATCTTTGTTTAGTTAAGAGATTCAGTTATCATTTAGCATCTGATTATTTAATGCAAAGATTTATTAAATGCACTGACCATCTTAGCACTACTCACTTCCTTAAAAACCCATTCACAAAGAAAAAAAAAAGTGTCTTGTTTAAGGCAAACTCAGTTTAATTGCAATTCAAACTTCATCGTCAAAGTATCTAAAAAAATCATAGACATAAAAGTTTCAGTTTTTTAAAATCAAGGACCACAACTGAGTGAGAGGAAATTTATTGTCTTGGTGAAGCAATAAAGCCAAACAATGTATTTGTAGTTATAATAAATACTGGGACACATAAATAGGAGTGCAGAGCAGCATCTTTTAATGGGAAGGATGTAGTTTTAAGAAACCCATGAGCAACTGGAGTGGGGACTTCAGAATTAGCTTTACATTCACTCATTCAGAGTCCACGGTCCACACCCCACACAACCACATGCTCCCAATTTCTTTTTTCCTCCTTTTTCCTATCTTTAGACATACGAAACAAGAGTCTCTCTCTCTCTCTCTCTCTCTCTCTCTCTCTCTCTCTCTCTCTCT
>JAPKLY010000077.1:1092093-1142711 GCA_026898435.1 Prunella vulgaris | reverse complement strand
TCTCTCTCTCTCTCTCTCTCTCTCTCTCTCTCTCTCTCTCTCTCTCTCCCTCCCTCAACACAAATATCCGATTAATCTGTGCATTATCTGCATGAGCAGTCAATTCTATATTAGAAAAATCCATCTTTGATTTACATTCCAATGGTAGGAAAGGAAGCACAACCCACATCCAGAGCAAATTATTAAACTTCTCAGGGACCTTGAAAATATAGGCCTGGGATTAACAAATTAATATATAACTAAATCATTATAAAATCTAAGTCTGAAAGCTTTCCGGATAGAAAAATGTAAAAGTACTCCATTGGGATTTGAAAACAAAAACGGCCACCAGAAGAACGAATTTTAGAATCCTTATTCAAGCAAACTTCGCTTGAATTTCACTAAATCAACCACCACCGAACTCATAGTTCCCTTCCCAATAGGCCAACATAAATGATGATAATCAGATAGAATCGTAGAAAACACATTTAGCAAAAATTACCTAAACACAGATACCAACAGTTTCAAAAATTACCACAACACATAAAAAACACACACAGACCTCGGACTTCGTTTTCGAGGCGAGTGAGCTCCACGCGGACTGGATCGGAGCCATGCAATAGCGTAATGATGTCATCCATCTCCGAGCCGGCTCGGTATATGGCCGCGGCCGGTTTCTTCTTAACCTTGAACGAAGCCGATGGCGTAAGCTTCTGCGGCTCCAATTCTCCATTAACGTAATTCGAATAACTCCCCATTGAACCACAATCACAGACACCCAATAACACAGAGCAATCTCCGCAATCAATTCAATCAAAACACCCCAACTTCTCGGAGACTGTTTCACACCATAAATTCTCCTGATTAGTTTCGACCGCCGCACATGAATACGTGGATATATACGCGTTCGTCTCTCAGTGTGTGTATATGTGTGTGCGCTTAGAGAGAGAGAGAGAGAGTCTGTCAGTATGCGTTGTTGGAGAGAGAAAGTGAAGGGGGTTTTGATTGCGGGGTTTATATAGAGCGAAGATAAGAGGAGGCAGTTTAGGCGGGGTTTAATGAGGCAGGAGAAACACTAATTAAGAGAGGTTTCTATCGTCTATGACGCAGCGCAATCAACATCACTGACCTGTCCACGTGTCGACCGGGCATTGCTCAATATTATTGTCAACAGCACAGCATTAAAATCACCTAATGGTATTATGATTTATGACAATTAACATATCATCTGTTTATCCCAAAATGGTTAATTACAAAATAATTATAAAATTAGGTGCTTGGCATAACCCATAATTAAATTAAAAGTTTGGCTATGAATCAGTTGCACCGTGCAGTTCATTTTTTAAAAATTAAATAAAATACTATTGAAAAGTTACACATGTTATTACTAAAAAAGTATATCTTTAATTGTGTAATTTTTCAGTAATAAATAATATAATTGTTTAAAAATACATTTGAGTTGCACAGTGTAATTAATGCAGAGGAGACTTACTCAACAAATTTTATTAATTTGTCTCGTAGGAAAATTGATATTGAAGGAAATATGTAACTGCCTCAATATATTGCCACAATTAAGTGCACATGAGCATTAACATAAGTGGATTGGTTGGTGATTTTTTAATTAGAATAATGAAAGAGTTTAACTTGGTAGGTTTGTTTTGGGTTTGCAAATTCAAGATTTTTGTTTTATTTCAAATTAAGAGTAAGTACTAAGTATGATGTTACATTATAAGTATATTTTTTAAAGTCATTCTATTATTATTAAAAAAAATTATTTTTATTGATATTGAAAATTCAATTTAATGTTAAGTGACTTTTTAATATAAATAAAGATAGCATATATAATTTCATTTTTAAAATTTTTAATCACTTTTAAATCTTATCTTGTAATATCTGCAATATGTATATTTTTTTGAAAATACAATTTTAAATACATAGTCAATTATCTAAAACTTTTTTTATTATTAATATTATTACTTGCCAGAATCAATCCTCCCCCACCCCTATTTTTCAACTGCACTTTCATTACTACATTAATTTTTATAATATAACAATAATTTCACCCACAATTAATTTTTTTATATTATTATTGGATGTGAATTATACTAAATATATTAAAGTGTAAAAGTATATAACTGATTATATTAAAAAAACAACTGATAATAGATATATATATGATGAAGTGATTAAGTTGGAATTTTGAATTAAGTATAAAAATTTTAAAAACAGTAATAATTGTGATATATATAATAACGGCAATTGAAAAAATTTGAACTTAAACTAAATTTTATTATCTATATATTTTGTTATTTTATTATTCGATCAATAGTGAACATTAATTAAATTAATTTTTAACCAGTGGCACAAACTTATATCTTCAGTACGAATGTGATAACGTTATATATGCGATGAGCTGTATATTTATATTCGTATGTGAATATGTGATCATTTTCGTTTTAAAATAGCTTTCGAATTCGGAATTTGGGCTTAAAAACATGTAACGAAATTTCACCAGAAAAGCACTCTTTCTTACAAGTTACGAGTCATTTTCGTTCCTTGACAAATTGATAATGTGACATAACAACAACGGCAACATTTTGTTAATTTTGGAACCCACAGCGCATGTGGTCCTAACTAAAAGTTGCCCATAATTTACCGTTGGAATTTCCAAATGGACAAAGAGAAAAAAGAAAAATTGAGACTTTTTTTTTGCTTTACATAGTGCCAAAGTATATATACTAGAAAATAAATGGAAAATAGTTCCCCCTAACTCAAAACATATGATTTAAGGTAAATTATTGTATAGAAATGGATTATGATAAGTTTATTATGAATCAATTTGATTAGATATCAAAAATTTGGGTTAATGATATTATGCTATAATTCTTATAGATTCTATTGACCCGAACTTTTGATACTCATGATGAAATATTTTGATACATCTAACCAAATATTTTAAAATAATTTTATTATAATCTTATCATGAATCGTTTTCAAATAAATATAAATGTAGATACAATTAAAGAAGTAAAGAAATAAGGACCGAACCACATAAGCAGTCGATATGTAAGTTGATGTCCACCAATGAATATATGATTAAATAATTAATGTTATTTTTTTTGAAATAGATGTTCGAATGAGTAGTTTGTACACCAAGTGCATTATACATTTAATTTTTAGCAAGGGTGCAAATGGCGCTTGGCGGTTGTCGGGCGGTCGAGTGCCGCCAAGCGCCAAGACCGCCTAGACGGTGCCAAGATTTTTCTATTTTTTATTTTATTTTTTATTAATATTAATTTTTTCTAAACATATGTTAATAAAAATATGCATTATAGATAAATTATAAATTTAAAATATAATTAATAACTATCACAAAATATAAAAAGTCAACGAAATGTTAAAAACTATCATAATACGACATTGTCCAACTTCTAAATGAAACACAAAAAGAGCAAAATATATTGAACGAATAAATTATAAAGTAGTTCAATTAAACTTTCATTTTTTAGTAATTTAGTAAATTAGCTTTTATTTTTTTATTTTAGTTCTAACTTTTAAGTTGAAATAAAAATTAAAAAAGAAGAGCAATAGTCATTTACGCGGTGCCAAGAAGCTTCGGCGGCTTCAGCAGTGTCAAATGTGTTGGCGGATTTTTCTCGGCGATTTGACCTTGGCGTCGGCGTCCGAGAGCCTTCAAACGCCTAGGCGGTCTCGGCGACCGCCATTTATATCCATGATTTTTAGACAATTATTTTTATTTTTAATAAACAATCACAATTAGTTTCATCAAACCGTTACGGTTGCTAAACTGATCGTAATTGTTCAATGAATCAATAACGGCTATTTAAAATTACATTTGGTTTTGTACTATATACACATTCCATAAAAGATTAAGGTTAGATATTCACATGTGGTATGCCTTAGCTATTATATCATATTTGTTGTGTTATTAAAAAAATATATTAATGTGGCATTGGTAATACTCTGATCATGAACATGTAGTTAGCCCAAAATGTGCATATATATGACATAAACACCATTTAACGTATATTAAATTACTATTAATTTTGACTTAGTGGGCCATACACAGTGTTTATATTGAGCGTTTTGTGTTTATTCAAAGATGAAAGATATATTCACTAATCTTTTAGTACTCAAAAAACTCATATATACAATATACTCCCTCCGTCCACCAATCTTTTTCTCATTTGTAGAGTGACACGGGATTTAATAAAAAATAATATTATATTAAATTGATAGATAAAGTAAAAAAAATGGAGGTATTGTGGGGTCCAAACTTTTATTTGTGAGTGTGAGTTGTTTCCAAATAAAGAAATAAAAAAAAGTTTTGTGGACAAAAAAAAAAGTAAGAAATAATTTGATAGATAGAGAATATATTAAGCACGAGGAGCAATAGAACAAACCTGAACTCATTAATGGATTATTTGGAAGACAATCTACCTAATAGATGACATCTAATAATTGTCACCAAATGTAATCTTAAATCCATCCTTCAAATAACTCATATTCTTGAAAATAAGTGACAAAAACTTGTATGAACCAGCGAACTCGGGTTCTCAATTATCACTGTCATGTATATACACTATCGCTGTTATATATATTATTCACTGTCACTGACTCACTGTTATACATATACACTATCACTGCTAAAAAACCAAGTATATTTTTATAACAGTGAATATTTATGAATAACAATGATAGTGATTACACATGACAGTGATACAAGTTCATGTGAATTCGAGTTCACAAGAGACATGCTCAAAATAAATTATTTCATGTCTTTCATATTTTTCAAATCGCAAAATACTCACTCCGTCCCGTAGTAATTTGCACTCTACGAGACGACATATTAAGGAAAATATGTTTTATATATAATTACTCCCTCTGTCCCACTATAAGTTGCTCATGTTGCAATTTCCGTCCGTCCCGTTATATGTTGCTCATTGCTTTTTTACCTTTTTTGGAAATTACTATTCACTTTTCTATTATTATTTTCACCACTTTTTACACTATTTTCATTACTTTTTCACTTTTCTCCATCACATCACTTATACTTTTTCACTTTTTCTATCACATCGCTTATACTTTTTCACTTTTACCTTAATTTGTGTGCCCAAAAGCAACGAGCAACTTATAACGGGACAGAGGGAGTATAAAGTAGTAATATGTGTATAGATTTGTGAATGTGCTCGTAAATCAATATATTTTTTTTTAGTAATATATAAATTTGTGTTGAACATTCAAATAAGAAAAGTGTGCAAATTTTTATGGGACAAAGACAAGTAATAACAAGCTTCCTTATCACCCCCACATTAACAAATAAAGCTGAAAATGAGCTTGAAACTCACAAGGGAAATAGAATAGCAAATTATTAATCTAAACCACAATTAAGTTGCAAATTAGTGATAATAATTTGATAATTAGACAAGGAAACAGAAGCATGTGCTCCAAGTGTGACATGACATTATCACAATTAAGTGCATCTAACCAAATAAAAAGTACTATAGCTTTAGCAGCTTAAACCAGATAATGATTACAGAATGAATGGAAATCAGGACAGCTATGGACGTGGTAAGAATGCATGTGATAAATGATTAATGATAATAATGGGAGAGTAACATGGTAACTATAGTGGGTGGGAGAACAGAGAATTATATGTATGGAAAAGAAAGAAAGAAAGAAAGAAAGAAAAGCGACAAGCGCACATGCGAGAAAGCGTAGAGGGAGAGCACATGCGATGCTTTGTAAAGAGAAAGCGTCATTCCTAATTCCATCCCACAAATGGGTCCTTTCTCTTTCTATCTCCTAATGCTATGCTTGCTTATCCTCTCCCACACGCACCCCCAAACTAACCCACCTGCTTTTCCATTTTATTTTATCATTCCCTCCTTCGTTCATCCATCTTTTTCCCATTTATAGAATGATTCGGCGTTGAATAAAAATTACTCTCTCCGTCCATGAATCTTTTTTCCATTTTTTTGTGGGCACGAAATTTAATAAAAAATAGTATTATATTAAAATTATAGATAAAGTAAAGTAAAAGTAAAAGTATTGTGGGATCCAAAATTTTATTGTGAGTGTAGGTTGTTTCCAAATAAAAAATTAGGAAAAAGTTTTGTGGACAAACAAAAAAGAAAAATGGAAAATAATTTGGTGGACAGATGGAGTAGTATTATATTGAAATGATATATTATTTTCGTCCCATGACTATTTTCATATTAGTACTGGGCACACAAACCAAGAAAAAATGAGTATGTGAATCTAAAGTTAAATACTTCATCCGTCCCTGAAAAGATTGCACACCACTTTTTACATACTTTTTAAGAAAAATGTGTAAAAAATAGAGTATTGAGGGTGATGTGTAAAGTTATATTATTAAAATAATAAAATTGGTTGAATTTGGTATAAAAGTAATGACATTTTGTGTAAATATATGAATATTATTAGGATAAAGTTAATGTAGTTATTTCCAATTATAGTGTGTGCAAAGTGTTGTGGGACAGACCAAAAAGAAAAATGTGCAAAGTGTTTAGAGACGGATGGAGTAATATAATAAGAAAAAGTGTACTTTTATGACTTTTGTGAATGTAAAAAGTTTCTTTTTTAGGTGTGTGAAAGTAGATTTGAGACGTCAAAAAAAAAGTGTGAATGTAGTTTTGAGACGTCCAAATAAGAAAAGTGTGAAAATAGTTTTGGAACGGGGGAGTATAAAATAAGATAAAGGTGAAGATGTTGTGGGACCAAAACTTTTATTTTTGTGAGTATAGGTTGTATCTAAATAAGAAAATGAGAATTTTTGTAGACAAATAAAAGAGAAAATTAGAAAATACAGAGAGTACATTTCTTTTATATACAAATTGTAGATAATTCTTTCATTTATCAATTTTAATTTTACTTTGTTTTCTAAGTTGTCCATTAATTTAATTCTCTTTACTTTTTCAAAATAAGCTATACTTAAAAAAAAAAAAAAATAGACACCGTAATACCTTCACTTTTTTCTTTACTTTATTTGTCTTATCAATATAGTACTCCCTCCGTTTCCAAAACTACTTTCATATTTTTTTTATTTGGAAGTCCCAACTCTTCTTTCACACACCTAAAAAGAAATTATTTTCACTCACAAAAGTCAATAAAATATATTTTTTTTTTATAATTTAACTTTACACTCACATATTTATTATTTTTTGTTCGCGTGCATGAGACTACTATGAAAGTAGTTTCGGGATGGAGGGAGTATAAATTATGATTAAATACCATGCCCAAAATAAATGTACAATAAAGATGGATGATTTACAAAATTTTCTACACAGATTAAGAAATAAAATTACTATAGTTTCAACATTAAGTTTTAATTGTGATTGAAATCGTTAGAAGTATCAAGTTAACTCAAAATAGAACATTGAGTCATTATCTTGTGCCCGAGATGCTTAAAATAAATCAACTTAGCTCCTCATTTAAGTGAGTGACCCGAATTCGAATTTTTTTGGGAACGAATAGGAGGGAGATATAAGATTGGTTCGGATATATTCTTAGAGTGTTTAAAGACTTTGTGAACTAACTTCTAACTACTAACAACTAATAATTACCGATTATAAGAAAAAATAAAAATCAAGTTAATTCAATCAATTGATGATCATACCTTGAGAAATTATGTTATTGAGTTTGTTAAAAAAAAATTCTTTGTGCAGGTAACCCCTCTCCATTACCTCAAGATCCAAGACGACTCAAACTCATGATTGTACTTAGATTTTTTTTTTATCGGTAAATGTTAGTTGTTAGAAGTTAGTTCACCAAGTCTCCTTACACCCCATATCTCCAAGTCCAACCTTATATCTCCTTCCTAATTCGTTCCCAAAGAAAATCGAACTCAGGTCACTCACTCAAGTGAGGAGCCCGGTGGTCAGATGAGCTAACCCACCTAGTTTCATGATTGTACTCAGATAATAATGCCCTTACCATATCCATCATTTTTTGGTATACAAAAGTTTACCTTTAGGAAGGTGGATATCATACTCTTACGTTCAAATTTTTTTTTTTTGAGACGATATTATTTTACTTTAAAAAATTATTTAAATAGGATCATAAACTCGAATGTGTCTCGTGTATGAGATTGACTCACATAAATTTTTATCAAATTGAAAATCATAAAGACCCCAGGAAAAAAAATTATAGGAAGATCACCGCAAGTATTTTTACAAGGGAAAAAAAACAAAGGTCACTCTTTCCCCTTAAATTTCAAAGGAGGACAAGTGTGACAAAATTATAAAAAATGCACACTCATTGTACAAATATCTTAACAATTGAATACTTATCCTCCTTTGTAATAAAAACTAAAAAATTGTCCCTCTTTAAAACGGCCCCTTTTTATAAACTATCGACGAGCTTACCTACCATCCAAACACACTCTTCCCCCTTGGATATAAACTACAAAATCCAATAACCTGAAGAGAACATAAATTTACGAGTACATTATTCACAAGAATCAAGATCTTAGACAAATTCTTGCATATGACAAACGTGTACGGCTAAGGACTAATTATGGGAAGTTGAGGTATTGTATAATAGTATATGTATTTGGTGGGACACAAAATAATGTAAGTAATCAGTTGATATACACACAGCAATAAAGAATATTAGATACATATACATATATCTAAAATGAAGGAACAATGAAACACAGAAACACCGCAGATGAAGCTATAATTGAAGACATAAATGCATGCTTTAAGGTAGGACCAATGTAAACTAATCAAGTCAAGTTGAAATAAAACAAAAAATCATCACAATAAGCTGATTTTCATCGCTTTCCCCCCCCCCCCCCCCCCCCACAAAAAAACACCAGGTTGGGTTTTTTATATACTACTGCTATTTGAGACAAGGGGAAATGGTTGTCGTATTTGACAACTGAACACAAACAAAATTCCCCAATTAGGGTGGGGGTGGGGTGGTTGAATCGACTTTTTCGTGCAATAAGTTATCAAGTAACACCGAAAGCTACTAATAACCAAGCTAAGTCGAATCAAGTTCAGACAAGTTGAATTCGAGCTATTTAAGTCTGTGATCAGGTAAGCTGAAGCAAGAGCTAGAAAGGTTAGAGAACCTATCTTGATGAAATATTTTACTCTAGAGATAGAGAGCAGAATAAAATCTGTAGAAACTCGAATGTATATAATAACATGCACCAATAAGTATGAGCAGGTTAGAATCTAGTGATGAACAAACTCAGGCCAGTTAATTAGGTGATGTGCAATCCACATCCCATCCCCACTCTACCCAACTAGAGTATCAGTTTCGGTCCATGCAACTCGGGTAATTTAAACGAGGGACCAAAGATGACAGCGACTAAACTGAGAGGGGAATGCCAAATGAAGACAGAAGATAATGTGCAAGGCCAAGTTGTTCGACAACAATGAGATTAACTATAGAAAAGATACAAAAAGCGTAAAACCTAAGATGACAGTGACTCAATTGAGAGGGTATGGAGATAATTTATAAGGGCAAAGTATTTGACAAAATGAGATATTTAATACAAAAGAGCCAAAAAGTGCAATCAAAACAGATGGCGCTAGCTAACAGCTGATGTCAAGCAGTTGAATCCAAATAATAGAGTGACCACTACCACCATGTGTACCTCAGTGATGGAGAGCCCTACAGTTAATGATATCAAAGATGAAGTCACGCTATAGAGGGATTAAGATAATTGACAGAATATTAACATCCACAAACCAGAAAAATAGAAGATTTCAAGATCAGAAACTGCAAATAAAAGCTCCAAAATTTACCTTCACAAACAACTCTAAGCAACAAAAATGAGCAGACACTTCAGAACTAAAACTAGATGTTACACAAGATACCCTTTGTGCCAATGAGTAGCTGTTATTATATTGCTTAGTGACACCTAATAAATTACAATTTTGTAACCTGCAATCAGTTAAAGGAAGTTATGGAACATGTGAGCCAAATCCTCCATTTCAATACAGGCTTGGTACTCCACATTACATGATAGAATAGGAGGAGAGATGCAAAAGGAATTTGGCCACATATCATTCTATATTGCTGCATGAAGTACCCACAAGTCAGCGAAAGATCTGATAACATTATTTATTAGTTTCTTTTGAAGGAACACAGGGACTTCATACTCCACTCCTGTGAGAGAACTTAAATACATTAACAATCATTTGCATCGACAAGCAACCCTTACCTCCAGATGCATACACAATAAAGATTAGGAACAATGACAACAGGCAGCCATAAATACCTGATTCTGTTATTTTAAGATGATCCAGCACCTTTGGCAGAAGCAGCTTCACGTTCTTGGCGGTGACGTTCTCTCTGTATAAATCAAGGATAAGCAAGTGAAAACAGAGAAAAAATAAAGGATGACGAAACAGTTTTACAAATGCAATAAGATCCCAGCAGAATCTATATAAAAATGTACACCACATTAAACTTCAACGTTGCAAATGCAGATAAATCCTACAGACCAGGTGCAGCTAAACATGATTATCAAACTTCAGTTTTCAGCTGATTAGACAATCAAGGGCCAATGCCCACCTATTTAATACAAAGCTCTTCAGAAAAATAAGTGGGCACGATAAGCAGTCCAGGAACAAGGTGAACGATGGAAACGAGTGTTAGTAAAGAGGATAACAGTATCTACAAATATCATAAAAGCAAATTTATTGCATAGAAAGATCATTTCCATTCTCAATGTATGAGTATTTGACAATAAGGGCTAAAGCATAGCAATTACAAGATGCTTACCCTCCTTTCCCAGTACGGGAGAAAGCAAACGAAATCATAAACAGGTTCTACTGTTTGTATCAAAACAAAATTCAACCCAGTAAAGATCAAAACTGCAGCCACAGGACGATGCATGATCGGCATTTTGTTTACAGGAGGAAAATTTTATATTCTGTGAAAAAAAAGCTCAGATTAGTTAAGTTCATTGGGGAAGGGGGGCATATCAAAAATATTAATTCAGTTACAGCACTTTAGGCATAAGAATTCCACGTGAAATCATCTATTCCATATTTGGAAATTAACTTTGTGTTCCATATTGTGGACGAATGACATGCGAAGGATGAAAAAATAATCACTGAATGATATACACCACATAGACACATGTTAATAGTCGAACTGTTTAACATCCCTGTATGCAACAGATGAAACCTACAATTGCCTTCATATTGTCCCTGCTGCAACAAAATGTCTCAATACTATGTCTAATTGTATTTACTCCCAATCGAATTTTTAACTAACAGTAGGACTTTACTACTGTCAGATATACAAATACCTCAACTTATTTAATTTCCGCAGTTGAAACACCAAATAACTACTCTAAATAACTTTACTCAACTTATTCGCGATTTCTCATACATTTATATGGGAATTGAGAAGTTCATCGGCATAAACAACAACCGGAAACGAACGTCATACAAAAAGGATTCAGTTCCATAATTTTACACAAAAAGAATTGGAAAACGACATCAAAAGATTATTGGTCGAAATCAAAGGATTACTGCCAATTGCTCGCCGGTGCGAGAAGCCGTTATCAATGGTTTGTTCTCTCTGGTATGAAGTTGGCCTAAAGAGTCCTTTTTCTCCTCTCTTTTTTTCACCCAAAATGAATAAAAGTTACGGGTTTGGGCTAGGGTTGTAATCGAATCGAAACGAAACCACTGTATTCGATTCGGTATTCGTGAAATATTTGAATATTCATATTCGAAAACTTTCGAATACTATACAAAATTTGTATTCTATTCAATATTGATATTCGAATATTCGATTCGATTTTTTCAAAATTTATTCTTCACAAAATTATTTGATTCGATTCGATTCGAAAATATTCGATCTGATTTGTAATTATTCACTCCAATGCGAAACTATTCTAACCGAAATTACATATTCTAATTTTAAACTATTCGATTCGAAAATATATGATTCGATTTGAATACTGCTATTTGATTCGAATTTTTGTAAGGAAATCTGTAAACATCTATTAATTCAACTGCTATCCCTCATATTGTATGAAATATACTTGTTGAATTAACAAAAATGGCAAAATGAGTTTAGCACCTCATATTGTATGAAAATTTAAACTAATACATAAACTTGAAAATGAGTTTAGCAACTCATGGCCCAAATAAAAGTAGCAGCTACCCATTTAATTAATTTCCAAGGAAGCAAGAAGCTGGCAATTAGACTAACAAGTCTTGGACTAAGTCGTGCACAAACTGAGGAAAAGGGTCAAGCTAGCAGCTGTCTAATGTCTACTCAATTTTGTGGCAACATTGAGTTACAGAACACATTCACGAAAACAGGGAGAGGGGGGCAGAATAATTTTTTCTAGGGCATTTCGGCTCTCCCCACACACAATCATACACAAACCAGAAAATCAACTCAAAAAGGGAAATCAATCCAACTCAAACCAGAAAATCAACTCAGAATAGAATTTGGCTTTTGGGAAAAATGAATTAGGGAAAGAATTATGGATAATCGAAGCAATATCTGCGAAATGCTTACCGTAGCTGTGCCTCGCTCCACTTTGCGTCTTTGTCTCCGAGAGGCGGCGCGGCGCAGTGCGGCGAGTGGCGACGACACAACAATGGCCGCGCAGCGACTGGTGTTAAAGATGAAAATTTGGGCTCAGTGTTCAGCTGCTCACGGCTCACACGCATCCAGTTACTCTCAATTTTATGGTGCTGTATTCTCAATTTTATGGTGCTCCTTGTATATTTTGTCTATATATATAAATATTATAATATTATATATAATAAATATTTAATCAAGTAGAATATTAGCGAATATTATAATTTTTTATTTGTATTTAATTATTAATCAAATTGAATATTTTTATTTAAATTTGAATCACATAATTACAAATATGAATACTGAATCGAAAAAAAATTATTTGATTCATTTACAACTCTAATTGGGCTTTATAATCAATAAATTTCTTACAAACTTATGGTTTTTATTATTTTTTACGTATATAACTAATATTTTAAATTAATGTACACCTTATTGCTAATATACATTGCATTCTAGATTATAAATTAAGAAAATAAAAATCATTACAGAAGGTAATAAATAGTAAATACACATCTCTTTCGTAAGTCTCTGACTTGCGGTGTATTGACTCAATAGTTAAAGTTGATTATACTAAAAAATTTATTCTAAAAATTGATAACAATATAAAATTTTGATATTAATCAATTTATACTTTTCAACGTAAACAACATCATCTGTTGAATGAGTGGAATCACCAAGCGCATAGGAAACTTGTACTTTCACAATACTGATACATAAATTTTATTTTAATCCCCTCATCTCCTGTGTAAGGAAATTCTGTACAAAATCTTGACCCTTTGATCACACACACACGACAATCTTCTTGCAGATTTTGTACACGACAATCTTCTTACACATCTCGTGTATAGTGGAATTCTCTACAAAATCTTAACCCTTTAATCACACAGACGACGATCTTCTTACACATTTTGTACACGAGTCTCTTGTATAGGAGGGCATCCTGATCCAGATTGAGATCCGACAGGGAAAAAGTGATTGAAAAGAAAAGAAAAGAAACGCGTGAAGAAAATTACATTCAAAATCAGTTGAAATTTGGACCCTAAAGCAACAATTCATAATCTGAGATTCCTTTACATATATCCAAGACTAGACTGAAATGAAGTGACTCCTATCTTGCTGTAGCAAATTCAAACATAATCACATTATTGATTCCTCTACCCACTCTTGACATATGAACCATCATACATCACAGCACCTTATCCTTTAGCCAGAATTGTACATGATTTTCTACAACAGACACGCGATCCCACAAACCCTCAGCTCGTTTCCACCTTGGGACGAGACAGGCCATGTCATCGTCATCTTGCGTATAATGTCCATGTGATGAAGATGAATGAGCCCTGAGATTATGTGAAGCAATTTGAGGCACATTTCATTCACGTGGCCGAGCTAGCCAAAGAGAGCTGAGGGCTCGAAGCCTTGAGAAGTAATCGTGTATCAATAGCAGCGCTCGAGCTGATTGTCGGGTGGTCAATACACGGTGCATTTGTTGTAGAGTTTGTTGCCGCAAGTTATCAGCCTAGAACACCAACATGAAGTTAAAGAGATATATAAACAACGGAGTAGGTCTCGAGTTCACATGAACTCGTATAACTATTATACATAATTATATCACTGTTCATACACACTATTCACAGTAAAAAATTTAACAGTGATAATTGATAAACCCGAATTCACGATGAATTCGAGTTCATATAAGTTTTTGTCTAAGTAGAGACGATCTTGAATTTTACTTCAAGGGGAGTTTTTTTTTTTTAAAATATTATAGTATCATGTATATTTTCAATTCAAGGGGAGTGAACTCATATAAATGAAGGTCTAAATTAAAAAGTTCTACATGCATAGTGGTAAAAAACTAAAACCCAATCCAAAATCCACCCCTGTATATAAGGGTATTTTCATCTTTCTAGAGATATATAAGGGTAAGCATGCCTTCAGATGCTCAAGAAATCCACTATCCTAGGCTTCTGCAGGTCTTGGAATTCATATCGACAGACAAAACTTCGTCTAATAAAACAATGGGTAATTTTTAAGTCATTTTCTAGCCAAACCAAAGTCGGGCGGCTGCATCTGAATGACTATAATGAAAAGGCTAGGTTGTTGGCACCCGCATATTTGCTCAATTAACTCAATTTACAGCTGAATGTGATTATACACAGGCTAAAAAAATATTGCACATATGGGTGAATTGAGCAAAAAACCGAGTGTAAATAATAGCAACCATATCGAAATGGAGTAGTTCTATTACCTGTCGCAGAAAACCTTCTAGAGTGCCCAACTTCCCCATGGCCATGGCCATCTGACCCATATAATTGGCAACATTTCCGGATGAACCATCAGTAGGTCCCGATCCCGAAGAACCATTGGCTAATGTCTCAGCTAGTGATTGCTGTAATGCATCCATACCCTGTGAAAGCGCGTCCTCTGCTTGGTGCGATGATTCCCGCAAATTGTATATCCCCGTCAACTGCTGCTCCGTCAGAGGCTCCAGCTGGTTGACCAGAAGCTGAATTGCCACCAAATCGGAGTAAATAATGGCACGCGATTATGCATCAACATCACAATGTTTCACAAGATATCAGTAAGTACAATCATATTAGTTCGCCTGCTGATATTTCGATAAACAGTTTTTTCGCTGATTTTGTTCATTAAGTTTGAGTTGATATTATGTAAAATCGAAATGACCTAACTGTAATTTAAATTTGTAGTTCAAGATACAGTATGCTGCTTTCTGTGTTACTCAGAAATAATTCTTCTACGAGAATGCATATTATATACATATTGGACATAAATCAGTATAGCATTGTTAATGAGGGCAACACACCTTGAGAAGCTCGGATGGACGGAAACCACCAATCCACATAAAACACCTTTCAGCAGGTGTTTTCCACATTCCTGAGAAGATGTGGAATACATCAGCCTTGGCTGCGTTACCTTTCAGCCTGAAAATGTCGTTGTAATGAGTCGTCACATTTTCCACAATTGCACGGAGTTCCGAGTCGCTTGCATGAGAATTAACTGCTGCTCTCAGCTCAGTTATCTGTTTATTCTGGTCGTCCAACCATCGTGCATATTCCGCATCAAAAGCCAATGCCCCTGCATTAAATTATAAATCAACTTCAACAACCAACACAATTTGTGTGTGTGTTTGAGAGAGAGACGTAATTCAAGTTTCCCCGAACAAGCTAGTATAGTGGATTAAATACACTCATAAAATTAACAAGTAGACAGTAAATGAAATCGAACCACTGGCACTCCCAGAATGAGATTGATCTCCTGAGCTCGAAATAAAAATGCCTTGCTGACGTGCTCGTTGTAGTTCCTGCTCAAGTTGAGTTAGCTTCAGTCGGCTGTTCTCCAACTGCTGTACGTAGGCCTGGGAAGTAAATGATGAAATATTTTCATTAATTTAAATTTCAATGGATGGGTCCAAAATTCAATATCAGGGAGAAAACCTACTTTTTTTCTAAGTCTGCTTTTCCTAGCAGCTTCACGGTTTTGGGCTAGCCTCCGCAGGGTCTGGATATTATATCATGAGAACTAATCAACAAGCTATTCATGAAAACAATGAACTGACTATTGGTACAAAGGTGTAACCTTCTGATCTGATGTTTTTTCTTTTGATTTATCACTGGAATCTGAAATTGCAACACCTGATTGACCCATATCCTGCAGCGGGAGAACAAAAACATCAGCCACAAAATTCAACAAAAAATCTGTCTATTTTGATAAAGATAATTGTCAAGGGTATCAAACTGACTCATAGAATATGTGAATAATGGTCAAAAAGATGGAACTTTTAGCTAAACTTAAATTATTCTGTTTAAATGAGACTAATTACCTTTTGATGTTTATCGTCTGGATCCCCATCAGTCGATGTATCAGTGCGGGAACTGGATTCTGCCATGTTTGATTCCCCCCAGTTCTCATGTTGAGCTCCCGATGTGGAAACAAAATTCTGTTGTGGTCCCTTCTGCAATTGCATTGCTTGAGAGCCCAGAAGAGCTGTTGAAAAATTTGTGTTGGATGAAGCAAAGTTCTGCAAGATAAAACCAATATCAGAAGCAGAAACTGGTAAAAAGTTCAAAACAATAAATAGGAAACAATAAAATTGGATAAAAGAAGTGATGCATACCTTATTAAATATGGCAGATTGCTGATCAGGGCCCACTATTTGGGTATTCATGGTGGGATTAAATGCTGGACCTGAATTAGACAAACATGCTCAGATGGCATATGGAAATCCCCACAAGAGAGGCTGAGAGAGGATAGATATGATATCATTGAACATCATTTTAAATGCAAGGCTTAGACTCAACACAAATTTATTTATTTATTTCAAAGAAAAACATGCTTCTTGAAGTACTTATTATTTTCCATTAATGTGCTATATTTTCTCATATCCTAACCAGAGGTTCCTTGCAACTACTCAATCCTCAGAATAAAAGACGCAACTCGACAAAAGAAATCCATCTTACAGAGAACAGAAAACCTTTTACGTTAACATGAAAATTCTTTAAATTTATTCTAAAAGTTGTTGAAGAAGCTTGATGAAAGGAAAAAATATACAGGAGACTTACTTCGGCTAATATTAGTAGGATCTCCAATTCGAAATCCTAGATATTGCTCAAGCACCCCATAGTTAGAAACTTGGGAGGATTGCGTTAGATTTGCTTCTGTACCCCTACAGTCCAAAAGTTTAACTTCCCGTAAGCTATCAATCCAGAAAGTAGAAAGAAGAATACATTGTTGCAATCAAGATGCCAGCTTTGTTATATTTTTAACAAATATACAAAATCCTGTCCAGTTGGTTCAGAAAACCAAACCCACTTGGTTTAAATTTGATGGCACCTATATAATCAGACAATCAGTTAGCTAAATACACACACTCAACCTTAAAAGATTGAAACTTAAGGTTTATATTCGTTCTACTAATGCCCAAAGTGATTTGCTTTAACTAATGCAATCTCCCAAGTATATCATCGGATTATAAATAAAGTTTTTCATTTGAAAGCATATGAAATCATAATTGAAACAATTATGGACCGCATAGTCCAAGTTTAGTTGAGTTCACTGATTGTTTGGTATACCCTCATAGAAACGGAGTTGCAATAGATCCCCGGACAAGAAAATGTTCTCTACAGAGGATGACAGCAGAAGATCAAAGTTAGCTGCTAAAAACCTGGTAGCTTCTTATTATGTTAATATCCTTCTACGTAACCCCCTAGCAGCATTAAACAAGGGCTCTTCAGATCACATTTTTTCCGATCTCACAAAACAAACATAAGTTGCTGGAGAAAAAGAATGGTGAAAAGAAAGTGCATTGTATTTTCCAGCCATTATACTGCTATTCAAAAACTTTCTATGATTTGTCAAAGTCCTTGGCCGCGTTAGATCTGCTCTGAGGGTACTTAAAGCTAAAGGGCTGCCCGTAAATTAGCTTGTTTCAATATATAAAATCAATCTTGATCGTCATTTGACTGTACAATATAATGAAGTTCGCCTCTTCGGACATATCTCAGAAAACAAACCTTTACTACTAACTCAAGAAAAATCAATTATGACTACATAATTGTAGAAAATCACTTGAGCGAAAGAATTTGATTGGACCAACTCCAATAATGACTACACCAATACACCTATAAGTCTACAACTAGGTACGATGAGACGACCACAGCCAATATGAACTTCAATACCAACACAATGAAATAGCATTAAAACCAGGCTAATAAATAGTTGGCAAATAAGTGCTGCAAGTAGAATCCTTATAACTTCTTAATCCAAACTCTTTCCTTTTTTTCTCTCTAAACTATTACTAAACAATCTTTAAATTCATTCATTCTGCCTTTTATAGTTACAACAAAACATCAACTCTCTCTCAAACTACAAAGGTACTTTGACGAGTAGTTCACCTATGGAACATGTAAAAGTCAAACCCAACAATTATAAATCATCAGAACAAAAAATGGATGCAAATTAACTGTTTTCACCCATATGACTCAATCAAAAAGCAATTCATGTACTGAGGAAGACTTGAGAAATTTATAAAGAAAATTACATGGGATTGGAAACAGATGTCTGAGGAATGAAGCTTGGCATCCCAGTAGCGGCACTTCCGTTATCTTCTGCACCAAATTTGATCGCCGTTCTACCCATAAATCACCATTTCAATAAACCCATAAAAACTTGTGTAAACCACTGTAAAAGAAAGGAAAAAAGTACCTGAAATCTAGTTTTGGCCCACAATTAATTCAAAAAACTTGGATAGTACAAAGAAAAGAAACCCAACCTCAGCTCAAACACAAATCAAAATCATAAACAAAACGAAAAACCCATAAACCCTTTTCACAAAAACTTCCAAAATACGTTTAAAAAGTAAAGTTTAAACCCACTAACCAAGGCAGCGAGAAATCGCTGAATTTTGATAAAACAGAGCAAAACCCAGATGCTAATATCTAGTCAAGCCTCAAGGCGAAAGAAAAGCTGATTTTGAAGCTCAGAAGAGATAGAGATTGGGAAATTTTGACTTTCGAGTAATAAATGAAGCATCGCGAGAAACGGAATTCATTGTATTTTGATTTCGTCTAGAAACCTCACCCCTCGAAATGAGGCTCTGTTTAAGCACAAACTTCCAGGGCCCAGCAATTGCTGAGCTTCTTTGTTTAATGATTTGTTTATGGCGATCGAGAGACGTGACGTTCAGATCATTCCAAGCTTAGCGTCATTTTCATTGTAAGCATATTTTCCATTTCAAAGCCTCTACCCCTTTTTTTTATTGCTTTTGTTCATTACTTTTTGTATTCGTACTTGTTCTTGTGCAAGGCCCTTTACTTATTTGTAATTGCACTTAAGTACACACATATTCTCTCCATTTACTATTTTTTTAATTTGTGTTTATAATTATGGTGATTTTCAATTGGGTTAATTGCAAATGAAATAATTATATTTGGCTTTATAGTAATTTCATTTGAACAATTGAAATGGAATTGCTTAGTTGCAAATTTCAATCTGATTTAAATAATTTTGCATTTTGTAAATATTGAAAATTCTCCTAATATGGCTTGTCCCCTAACGTAGTCATTCATGAATAACTGAATAATTAACTGTGTGTTCTTTTTTTTAAATGAGAGTATCTGTCTGAGTCTTGAGCTGCCAACTTGAGTCAGACAACCAGCTAATTGTTCTTTATCAACACGCGTATGTGAAGTTTTATATGTAAGTAGGTAGGTTGTATATATAATCACATCGATTATTTTATCAACAGTATCAATTTTAAAAAAATTCTAAATGATAGTGCTTGACATTATTAGTCAGTGTGACACCTTGTTAATCTAAATGATATCGATTTGCATAAGGGAAAACTAAACAAAATCGTCGTATAAGAAAATTGAGCACAAAAGAGACCGCTATTAAACATGAATTACAAAAATTATTAAATTTTGTGATTAATTTGTAATGCATCAAATGAAATGTTATGATCTATTTGATTATTGATTAGATTACAATTAAATTAAATGTGATGTTTTCTTTTTTCAATTAAAATATTTTCAATTTAATATCATATTATCCAAACAAACTTTCCATTTTGAGGAAAGAATAGAATATGATTATGGAGAGGGATTTCTCTAACTATTTCTTGAGAATACATTATCCTTTCAATTTTGTATTGTAGTTCGTTAGATGAAATATAATATATCTAATATCGAAATTTATATATATATATATATATATATTTTGCTAATTACATGACATTTTCTTAAACTATGGCAGTATAAGCAAAAAAAGAAAAAACCGGTGGGTTCTCTTGGAATTTCAAAAGAATCCAGGGGGTTGATGATAAATCAGGAGACTTGCGTTGGAATGAACACAATAATTAAGACTGACTTTCCTTTTCCTCCGCCGCCTATCTGGAACGTTGACACCTAAAGGTTCATTTATGTAAATGACCATCTTGTCCTCTTCGTTGAAATATACCTCAATTTGTACACATGAGTAAATCTATCGTGTACCAGTTATATCGTACAATTCAAATATATTTTTAAAAAGTTATACAATTTATTATTAAAAAGTTACACAAATTATTACTGAATAGTTACACTATGAAAGATACACTTTTCAGTAATAACATATGTAACTTTTCAATAGTATTTTGTGTAACTATTAAAAAATAAACTTGAGTTGCACCGTGTAACTGGTACATACAAGACTAATCAATTGCACATTTTAAAAATAAAATATTAATTTATATATACATTTATTTTATTTATATATTACTATTTTATTAATAAATATTATTCCCTCTGTCCCACAAAAATTTGCACACTTTCCTTATTTGAACGTCTCACACAAATTTGCACACTACTAAAAAAGGAAGGATTGATTTACGTGCACACTCACAAACATTTACATATATTTACCCATATACCACTATTTTATATATAAAACTATTTTTCTTAAAAAATGTGCCGTCCCGTAGGGTGCAAATTCCTACAGGACGGATGGAGTATCTTTTTTAGTTTATATGTACAATTAATGTGGTGCTTGTTTCATACACTTCAAGAATAATAAAATAATACTCCCTCCGTCTCAAAACTACTTTCACACTTTCTTTATTTGGACGTCTCAACTCTTCTTTCACACACCTAAAAAGAAAACTTTTTACACTCATAAAAGTCAATAAAGTACACTTTTTCTTATTTTATTATTTAACTTTACATTCACATACTTAATTTTTCTTAATTCGCGTGCCCGGAACTACTATGAAAGTAGTTCCGGGACGGAGGGAGTAATAATTTTTCTCTCTATGTTCTTATATATTGAAAAAGATATTATTTTTATGGTGATTGTATCATTAGTTGTATATTTTAATTTTAAAAAGAATGAGATAAAAGAATGTTGTTGGTAGTATGATTGAAGATAAATAATAATATAATAAAGGAGAAAGTGGTTAATCAAAATAAGTATTGATTATCTTATTTACGAGAAAAATTTATGTAATTAGATTTTTATTCTCATTAATCATCATAATTGTTCTATAATATCATTTTTTATAAATATTAAAGAATTTTCAACCAAACGCCTCCTAAATATATAAATAATCTCAGTTCGCGATGGAGTAAAATAATTTGAGTAGGCATTTTTTTATGAAAGAACAAATGTGGAAGTAATGTGCATACCTATATGATTTGATATATAATTCATTCCTCCTTAAAAAAAATCAAATAATCCATTCTCCACATAAATTTAAAGATATTTTTTAACTAAAATAGTTATATATAAGAAAATATATATAATTTAGATTTAATTCGTACAATTCAAATATATTTTAAAAAATTACTACGTATTTTCGAGTAATGGCAAGTGTGGCATTTTGCTATTATCAAATGTAATTTTTAAAATACAATTGAATTACACAAGAGATTTACTTAAATCTATATATATTAATTATAAGTGTGCTCGCTACCAATTAATGTTTTATTTATTAAAGTGGGCATATAATATTGGGACATTCCAATAAAACAAATGTGCAAATAATTTTGAGTCTGGATGAGTAATATTTTTCAAATTAAACAAATAAATAATAGTATTTAAAATATGTACAAAATACTGATCAATTATATATTAAGAAATAATGTGCCAAAGATTTTTCCATTATATGCTTGACATTTAAATTAAAGAGTCGTTCTACTGTGCACCATGTGCATGATATGCACTTGAATTTTTATAAAAAAAAATCTCTATTAAAATACTTTAAGAAATAATCAGTAATACTCTAAAAAGTAATTAATAATATTACAAGAAGTAATCAGTAATAATTCAATTACAATTTTTTTTTAATGTGTACTTTGAATTTTAATAAAATTTAATAATTCAAATGCATACTATGCTTAGTGATTATATATTTAGAATTTGTGTAAACAAAAACATTGATTTGAAATTTTTTTAAGGGATAGATGTGACCTTAAATCATGCACTAATTATTACATGAGTTTATGTGCCACTTTCTATTTTAGAAATTAGAAATAAGATGTACAAATGGATTTTATATATTACTCCTTCCATCTCAAATAAAATAAGACTCCTAATATTTAAAACGATACAGTAATATTTATTGATAAAGCAGATATTTCTACTTTATTAATATAGTATATATTTTTTGTGTGTGTAAAAAAAAAGTAACAATTAAATATGTGAGGAACCTTTTTATTAATGCAACAATTGATTTTTTTTTTGTTAAATAGATATAACAATGAGTAGGTCTCTTGTGAACTCGAGTTCACATGAACTCGTATCACTGTCATGTGTAATTACTATCACTGTTATTCATATATACTATCATTTTTATAAAAATATACTTGATTTTTTAACAGTGATAGTGTATATGCATAACAGTGATAGTGAATATACATAACAGTGATAATGTATACACATGACAGTGATATTTAAAAACCAAAGTTCACCGTAAACTCGGGTTCATACAAGTTTTTGTCAACAATTGAGTTTGAAATGGAAGGAGCAATATATAATAATTGGTATTTAAGAACATAAAATAAGATGTCCTTCCAACCACAATAAATGTAGGATATTGCAGTATCCTTACTTTTGGATTCTCTAGTTAAATTAAATGCACGTAGTATAACCTTTATTTGTGAATTTTTTTATTAATTTAAATTAAATGGAAAGTAATTTTTATACGTAAAGAATAATGTCACATTAATAATACCGGCTGAGAAACCGTCTATATCCGATTTTATGACTAATTTAAAAAACTTATCAAATTTATAGGACCAATTTCAAAAAGAATAAATCATGTGGACTAAAATAAAAAAATTGTTGGGCAAATAAAATTATAATCTCAATAATAAATGATAGTATTGGTTGAGGGCAGACATATGAAATTATGAATGAGATTGCATGGATTGGTTCATTGTTCGCTTTGCAGTATTTGTTGTGTTAGAAAATACGATACTGCTAGATATCGAAAGACCAGAAAGATAGACAATAAACCGAGTCAAGGAAACGCAAGACGAAATACGCCCTGGCTAGTGCTCACAGGAGTGCGTATCATCCCCAAAGGTAAAACGGTTTTGCACGTAGATATCAGGAGCACCCCTGATATAAACGTTTCGACGAACTGAATCAAAGCTGAGATGAGAGAGACGAAGTATACTGGAGAGGAAAGAAATTTTCGTAGGCTAGGGTTTCTAAGTGAATGAAAAAATAGAGGAAGCAAATGATCTATTTATAGGCACGTACTGATGTAGGGGTTGAGGAAAACGTGGGCAAAATCCGGAATAAAATCTATTAAAATCTCATTAGCGAATATATCTCCTTTATTCTCAGATATTTAATTCGAATTTTAAATCTAGATTACTTGAGCAATACGAACCTCTTAAGACTTAATTCGGATGGGCTCAAATATTTGGGCCTCAATTAATTGCACAAAATTAATGGCGCAAAAAATGATTTTTTATCTCCAAAAAATTAGATGGGCTTCCAAAGCCCACCCAAAGCCCAATTGCCAAGAACCAAGAACCACGAACCAGAGCCGGGCCGGGCGGGCGGGCGGCGGCAGCGCGCGCGCGTGTGGTGCATAGGAGAGAGTCTTCAAGGACTTTATTTAAGAGGCCATCTCATGTTGCTACACATATCTATTATGGATTCCTTCATGAATTCCTATGTGGGACAAGCAAGACCCACTTGCTTGCACCCATTCCCACTTTCAAGGTTTTTCCCTCCATTTTCATTTGACGATTTCTCACTCATCGAAATTCGGTTTTGAGACTTCTAATATGCTATCGTCATCTACTCCACGAGTAGAACAAATATGTCATGTTTGATTTCCCAAAACAAAATTAATTAACTCTTAATTAATTTAATCAAAACACAACTTCCAACAATCCCCCACATGAGCGAGAAATGCGTCTAAACAGATGCTGAAAAATCTCTCAACTCAATGAAACTCCATAGCATTTGAAAAGTAGCTTTTGACTTTGAACTTTCCATAGTCAGACACTATCGAACATATTGGCGGTTTAGTGGACTCAATGCGTTGAACTAACCCTCCATCGTGTATGTCTAGACAATAATGTAGACACAATGAAGCCTCGACTCTGATTCGTTCTCACGTTTTTATCCGTTTTGGCCATGGACGTCCTTTGTTTTCATAAATGCTTGGTCGAAGCGGCCCTCACTTCTCATTTATATAGGTGATCTCCTTTCGAGTATCCCGCTATACTCAGTCTCTTTTGGACTTTAGGAATCATTAAAAATTTAGAAAACTTGACCTACACCACAACTCACGGGTTTCAGAACACTTGACATTGGGTTGTCAGGAATGGTCATTGATTTCAAGTGTTTTTATCAACAACTTCAACAGCTTAGTTTTCCCATTGAACCAAGTTCTTGGGATCTCCAATCAGCAAGGTTGGGTTACCACTGTTTTAGTTTTAGCTTGTGGATTTCAGACACATTCCTTCTATCAACCTATTCATTTGATCTCGATTTATTGCTTTTGTAAGCGGATCCGCCAAATTGTCCCTTGATTTTATATAATCAATTGTTATTACACCGGTCAAGATCAAATGTCTAACGGTATTGTGTCGACGACGTATGTGTCTCGATTGTCCGTTATACATACTGTTCGAAGCTCTACCAATAACAGCTTGACAGTCACAATGTATCATTATTGATGGCACTGGTTTATTCCAACAAGGAATATCTTCCAGAAAATTACGAAGCCATTCAGCCTCTTCACCCGCCAAATCCAATGCAATGAACTCCGACTCCATTGTGGAACGGGCTATGCACGTTTGTTTTGTGGACATTCATGAAACTGTTCCTCCTCCAATAGTAAACACATATCCACTTGTGGAAAAGGAGTCCTTGGAATCTGATATCCAATTTGCATCACTGTAACCTTCAAGTACAGCAGGATGTCTTGTAAAATGAAGTCCGAAATTTAGAGTATACTTTAAGTATCTCAAGACTCTTTTGATTGCTTTCCAATGCTCATGGCTTGGATTACTCGTGAACCTACTCAATTTATTTACCGAGCATGCAAGATCAGGACGAGTACAATTCGTAATGTACATTAAGCTTCCTATGATTTTTGCATATTCTAATTGAGCCACTGGTTCTCCTCTATTTTTCTTCAAATGAACATTTGGTTCTAAAGGGGTTCTAGCCGGTGGATCATTGAACGCATCAAATTTTCTTAACACTTTCTCCGCAAAGTGAGATTGTGTTAAAGAAATTCCATCCGATGTTCTTTCTAGTTTAATTCCTAGAATTACATCTGCTAGACCCATATCTTTCATGTCAAAATTCTTTTTCAACATGTTTTTCGTATCAATAATGAGGTTATGATTGTTACCCATGATGAGCATGTCATCAACATATAAACAAACAATAACAAAACCATTTCGTGCATTTCTTACGTATACACACTTATCACATTCATTGATACGAAACCTATTTGACAACATGGTGTTGTCAAATTTTAAATGCCACTGTTTAGGAGCTTGTTTAAGTCCATATAGTGACCGAACGAGTTTACACACTTTGTTCTCATTTCCGGGTGCAACGAAACCTTCTGGTTGATCCATGTAAATTTCAGCATCTATCTCACCATTAAGAAATGCGGTCTTTACATCCATTTGGTGTATCTCGAGATTGTGCAAAGCAGCAATCGCTACGAGTACTCGAATGGAAGTAATTCTAGTAACTGGTGAATATGTATCAAAGAAATCATACCCTTCCTTTTGTTTAAAGCCTTTCGCAACCAGACGAGCTTTATATTTTTCAACTGTTCCATCCGATTTATATTTTCTTTTAAGGATCCACTTACATCCTAAGGTCTTACAATCTTTGGGGAGGTCTACAAGTTCCCATGTATTATTTTGTAGTATTGAATCATACTCGTTATTTATAGCTTCCTTCCAAAGAGGAGCATCCGGTCTTGACATAGTTTCCTTGATAGACAATGGTTCTTCTTCAATCACGTAGGTGATGAAATCTGGACCATATGCCTTATCAATTCTAGCTCTTTTACTGTGTCTCGGTTCTTCATCTTCAAAATTAGAAGGACCAGCAGTATCATTTAAATCCTCGTGGATTCTTTTGTTAGAACTTCCTTGTTCTTTGTTTTTACACGGGGAAAACATTTTCAAAGAATGTAGCATTCCTTGATTCAATCGTGGTCCCTTCTGTCATACCCAATATGTCTGATTTATGAATAAAAAAACGATAGGCACTGCTGTTTAGGGCGTATCCAATAAAGATACAATCCACAGTTTTTGGGCCTATTCTTACTTGTTTTGGAATTGGAACTTCGACTTTCGCCAAATACCCCCACACTTTGAGGTATTTGTAAGCCGGTTTTCGGTTTTTCCATAATTCATAAGGAGTTTCCTCCATAGTCTTAGATGGTATTTTATTTAATATGTGGTTAGCTGATAAAATAGCTTCACCCCACATATTTTGTGATAAACCCGAGCTGATTAGCATTGCATTCATCATCTCTTTTAGTGTTCGATTCTTTCTTTCTGCAACACCATTAGACTGGGGTGAATATGGAGCCGTAGTTTGATGTATGATTCCCGAATCAATACATAGTTGTTCAAACGGAGAAACATACTCTCCCCCTCTATCACTACGAATAGATTTAATTCGAGTGTTGAGTTGATTCTCTACTTCGTTTTTGTACCTTTTAAACACTTCTAAGGTTTCATCTTTACTTCGCAAAAGATAAACATAACAAAACCGAGTACAATCATCAATAAATGTGACGAAAAACTTCTTTCCACCTCTAGTTTGTACAAACTTCAAATCACATACATCAGTATGAATTAATTCTAGAGGGACAGTACTTCGTTTAACTGATTTGAAAGGTAACTTCGTCATCTTTGCTTCTACGCATATTTCACATTTTCTGGATGTGTCAACATTTTCGATTTCAAGTAAACCAAAATTTTTAAGTCTCTTAATAGCATTTAAATTAACATGCCCTAATCTAAGATGTCATAAAGAGGAGCACTCAACCGAATAAACAGAAGTAGAAGCAATTTTATTGATAACGTTTTAGCCTTTACGGCTTACAACCATAACGGACATTTTGAATAGTCCGTTTTCAAGATAACCTTTACCTAGAAAGACACCAAACTTACTAAGTACAACTTTGTCAGAATCAAACACTAGTTTAAACTTGTGACTAATCAGCAGTGAACCTGAGACCAGGTTCTTTCGGATGTCCGGGACATGCAGCACATCCTTCAAAGTAACCTCCTTTCCCGACGTGAGCTTTAGCCCAATCGTTCCAACACCAGCAACTTCCGAGTATGACGTGTTTCCCATGAACAATTTTCTCCCATCAGTAGGAGAATAAGTGGAGAATGCAGATTTCTCCGAGCACACATGGCAGGTGGCACCAGTATCCACAAACCATTCATTCTTGTTATCCACCATGTTGGTTTCGGTTACCACAGCAGACATATCCAAATCCGTGATCTTTTGTTCAGCGACATTCACCGTGTCCTTCCCTTTTGGTTTTGGCTGATCTTTGTCGTCTTTACGAGGCAGACGACACTCACTAGCCCTATGATTTGGTTTGCCACAGTTGTAGCAGTTTCCATTGAACTTCTTCTTAGCATTAGAGTTCTTCCCCGCAACACCTTTTTCATTAGGTCGTTTTCTCTTGTTAGGCTGGCTATTCTTCTCTATCAGATTTGCCTTGGCTTTGAGAGAGGTTGCTGATTACTTTCGGTCTCTTTTCCGGTTATCTTCCTCGATCCGGAGCCTCACAATAACATCTTCCAAGCTCATCTCCTTTCGCTTGTGTTTCAAATAAGTTCTGAAGTCCTTCCATGAAGGTGGCAGTTTCTCGATCACAGTTGCGACCAGAAAGAGTTCTGGAAGTTCCATTCCTTCAGAAGCAATATTGTGGAAAATCACCTGTAGCTTTTGTACTTGTTCCACAATCGACTTGTTGTCTTCCATTTTGAAGTCAAACAGCGAAGCAACAACGAACTTCTTCGTTCCAGCATCTTCGGTCTTATATTTTTTCTCCAAAGTATTCCATAGGGACTTGGATGTGGGTTGTTCGCAATATACGTTGTAAAGTGGATCTGCCAACCCACCCAAGACATAGTTTCTGCACAAGTAATCTCCATTTGTCCAAGCATCATAGAGAATTCTTGTTGCCTGATCTGCATTATCATCAGGGACAGGCGGACTGTCCTCCTTGAGGTATTTTGCCATTGAGAGGGTGGTCAGATAGAACAACATCTTCTTCTGCCACCTCTTGAAATCTGTACCGGTAAACTTGTCCGGTTTTTCACCATGTACCATAACGGGTCTTATGGTTTCAGGTTGTGAGGTTGGAAAACTTGTCAACCCCAAAGAGTTTGCAGTAGGATTCCCCACAAACGGGTTAGCACTGGACGTTCCTAGAAACAGATTTCAGTTGAAGGAGTTATCATGAAAATCCCAAAACTGTTGTGTAGCGGGATTTGCAAACGAATTTCCAGATGAATTCCCTACAAAAGGGTTTCCAGGAGCATTCATATTGAATGGAATTCCAGATGAATTCGGTTGTAAGGTATTCGTACCAAGGAGTGCATCAAGAGATGCCGAGATATCAGGCTGTTGACTCGTAGTCACAACAGTAGGAGCCTGATTACAGTTTTCAACATTAGTACTGTCATCAGCACCAACGTTGACAGGTGTCATGGACACATCAACATCATTTCCTGAGTGAGTCGACATAGCAGTAATCGTGAAGGTACGTGTAGATATTATTTTGTCTTGCGATTGTTAGAAAATACGATACTGCTAGATATCGAAAGACCAGAAAGATAGACAATAAACCGAGTCAAGGAAACTCCTTTTCCCGCAAGATGAAATATGCCCTGGCTAGTGCTCACAGGAGTGTGTATCGTCCCCAAAGGTAAAACGGTTTTGCACGTAGATATCAGGAGCACCTCTGATATAAACGTTTCGACGAACTGAATCAAAGCTGAGATGAGAGAGACGAAGTATACTGGAGAGGAAAGAAATTTTCGTAGGCTAGGGTTTCTGAGTGAATGAAAAAATGGAGGAAGCAAATGATATATTTATAGGCACGTACTGATGTAGGGGTTGAGAAAAACGTGGGCAAATCCGGAATAAAATCTATTAAAATCTCATTAGCGAATATATCTCCTTTATTCTCAGATATTTAATTCGAATTTTAAATCTGGATTACTTGAGCAACACGAACCTCTTAAGACTTAATTCGGATGAGCTCAAATATTTGGGCCTCAATTAATTGCACAAAATTAATGGCCCAAAAAATGATTTTTTGTCTCCAAAAAATTAGATGGGCTCCCAAGAACCACGAGCCCGAGCCGGGCCGGGCCGGGCGGGCGGGCGGCAGCGCGCGCATGTGTGGTGCATAGAAAAGAGTCTCCAAGCACTTTATTTAAGAGGTCATCTCATGTTGCTACATATATCTATTATGGATTCCTTCATGAATCCTATGTGGGACAAGCAAGACTCACTTGCTTGCACCCATTTCCACTTTCAAGGTTTTTCCCTCCATTTTCATTTGACGATTTCTCACTCATCGAAATTCGGTTTTGAGACTTCTAATATGCTATCGTCATCTACTCCGCGAGTAGAACAAATATGTCATGTTTGATTTCTCAAAACAAAATTAATTAACTCTTAATTAATTTAATCAAAACACAACTTCCAACATGTTGTACCTACCATGAATTTCTAGAAATTTCAACCATTATAAAATTTTAATATTTTTGAATTAATTTAAAAAAAGTTCATAGCGATGTTTATTAATATATTTGTCGAAGCTAACCACATATATAATGACATATACATACGAAGATCACTATTAATTTTATTGATTATTATTCCCTTCGTCCACAATAAATGGTCTTATTTCTTTACACGTGGTTTAATGCAATATATCAGGAGGTATTGTAAAGCCCATTTTACGAATTTAAAAATTGTATATGAAAGTATACAATCATATTTTTCGTATATAATTTTTAAATTCGTAAATGACCTAATATCTTACTACAATTACTCCCGAACATATTGTATTAAACCACGTACAAATAAAAAAGATCATTTATTATGGATGGAGAGAGTATTATTTATGTGTCATCATCAAATTTACGGTGGGTAAAATGGACATGCGATCATTTCCAATGTTTTTGTAGTGAAACAAAATGCAAAGAGGTGGGAATATACAAAATTTGGTTTAGTCAAGATAACCCTGGTGTACAGATCAAGCAAGTTTGGAGCTGGCAAGGACAGAGCAGTAATTTGAGATGATGCACTGATATGATCTAGAAGCACTTGTGTGATACTTTTGTTGCTTTTTTCTTGTCTGTGGAAAGAACTCAAATGATTCCACAACTTATTTTCCACTACTATAAAGGTCCAAAATGATTAATAATTTTTCCCACTATAAAAGTAAAAAGTGTATTCCATTCTCAACATGTAACAACTTCTGTACTTCATTGTTTGGATACGTTTGAGAAAAGTTACTAATAATTTATTATCTATTCCTAAAAAAAACATGCATATTTTGAGTAAATAAATAATTTTATCATTGGAAGGAAACACAATTTTATCATTCGAAGGAAACACATCGTAAATAGACATGTAAGGTAAATAATAAAGAATTCTGCAAGAGTAAAAACGAGGATAAAATAGTATCTTCAGACGTCCAAATAAAAAAGTATGCAAATTTCTGAGTAAAAATTAAAGTAAGTATACTCCAACACTTATAATATGTCCAAGGTGCTCCCACGGAATCTTATAAATCACAGCACATAATCTAGGATACAAAAGGAAAAATACTCAAAATGGAAAAAAGGAATAGGAATAAATTCAAATTATTCTCACTTAGGTAGAAACATTTTTAGAAAAAATAAATTACATTTTAAGTAAAAATAGTGTTATATGGATAACTATATGCATGTTTATGAAAGTGCATACAAAATAATTCTTCCTTTATTAGATTGTGCAAATAAATTTGCTAACGAATGAATAAAATAAATATGTGAATAATTTTAAAATGGAGAAAATAATATTTTTTAAAGTTTGCGTGTCAAAGAAAATAAGGAATAAGTTATAGTAATATATTCGCTGAGATTAATTTGAATTTAACATTATGAGTAAATTTGAAATTCACTCCAATTAGGATGAACCCTTTCAATTCAAACACCGTCCAATTATTTTCCTCCCTTTCAAGATTATTTCTTATACGCACAGATACACTCTAAATTTTAAATACTATATTATTAAAAAAATATCAGTAATTTATACTAAAAAGTGCAACTATTTAAGTGAAAACAATTATACCTATTAGTGAAAAAAATGCATTATAATAAAAACATCTAATATTACAAATAACACACTTGAGTTGCATATTGCATCGAGCGCACAATAAACATTCTCCCCATGTTCCGTCAATGTTTGCACCATTAAATAGACACATCTTTCCTAAAAAATTTATATTGTAATGAATAAAACTTCGAGGGGTTTAAAATGAAAAAAATTGGTTGGAACGAGTGCGTGCGCTCAAAAGGTAAAAAATAATGACAATTTCTGTAAATATGTTAATATTATGAGAGTTAAATTTATAAAATAAAATAGGTGTGCAAATAATTTTAGGACGAAGAGAGTGATATTTTCTTAATCATGATGGACAAAGTAATTTGGAAAAGAGAAGAAAAGTGGGACAAACAAAATGCGTAGTACTTAACTTTCCAATGAACTACTACGACGGCTAAAAGTATGCATAAAGACCATAAGATTTTTTTCTCTTTGATACTAAAGTTGTTTATGTCCAAAAGATGCATATATCTCAGTCTTGCAAACAATCATTCAAATTCATCAACTTTAACCTCGTACTGTTCCCCTGATGAAAGAATTTTAACACCAACCATACCTTTTTCCCACTCTGAACTCCCAACTATTATCAATCTCTGGGCATTTATTCTTGATGCTCTTTTAAATACCCTGTAAAATTTAAGTCAAGAATACATATAGATTGATGCTCTTTTATATATATATATATATGAAACTTGTGCTGTTGGACATAAAGATTGATGATCGGAGATATGTGTCAAGAAAATACTTACCATTTAAGTGGTTTATTTTCCAAAACCAAGTCAACAGTTTGGCCCTTCTCCCTGAGTTTAGCAGCAACTGAAGATGCTGCGCCCTGAAGATCCGGATCCAGCGAGCAGACGATGTTTTCTACCTGGGGGCTAAGTTCTGGTAGAAGTCCTCTCTCCTTCAGCAGCTGTATAAACCGGGTGGGGTGAGGAAATGAAAAGGGATAATTCAGATGATTATATAAGGAGGTCGAATAAATTGTACTCACTTCTACAATGACTGCATCACCAAAGCCAAAGCCACAAGCTGGGATGTCTTCACCTCCAAAGGTGGAGAGTAGCCTGTCGTATCGTCCACCACCACAAATAGCTCTCAGCTTTCGTTCTCTATCAAATCCCTGAAGAAGTGTCATATAAATATCAGTTGAATCCTAATAACACATAAATATGCATGTCCTGGATATATAATACTATACCTCAAAAACAATCCCTGTGTAGTAGGCTAAGCCACGTACAACAGATGCATCAAATTGGATCCACTCAGAATAACCATACTTCTCAGCAAGTGCGAATAGTTCTTTTAAGTCAGAAAGGGCCTCAATTGAATCACCAAATTTCTCTGTAATGATTTATAAGAAAATAAGTTCAAGTTGGCAATTCTTCCAGGCTACAGAATCTATAATAAAGTGGCCTAGATGTGAAATTAAATCACGGCAAACCATAAATATCAGTTCCCATATCACCCCATACACTAATTATTTCTGGCAGCTTGGAAGTGAATTTTTTTTTCTAGGTTATAGATGCAATAGAACTAGTAAACTAGTAACATTCTCTACAGAAAATAACGACCTACCTTCCAACTCTGTCAAAGATTTCACTGTAAGGATGTGCAGTAGCTCTTCAACCGCCTGCTCTGATAATTCAGCAGACCTCAACTCCGTCTTGATATCATCAATGGGAATCTTATCCAACTGTTAGAAAAGAAAAGTTAACAAAGGACACAGTAAAAGGCCAGAGTCGAGAACATAAAAAAGAATTAGAGAAAGAGACAGAAGGAGAAGGGGAAATATAAGATGCATAAATCTAGCAGAAAACAATGAGATCAAGCTAGTGAATGTGGTGGATACCTCATTGTCCAACTAACCTTGTCTATTGTTACACAAACCCTGCCAAATTGATTGTCTGGTATGGAATATCGTTTCAGCACTTCTTGCAAAACCTGTAATAAACCAGTATAATAATAATTTATGGCAACACTTAAGTGATCTTTAAGTAAAATTTATTGCACTACACTTCTATCAGTAAACAATATGAAACACACAAGATGAGAAGGAAGTTTTTCAATTCTGAACAATGGTTTGATAAACAATTTTTACACATCATTTAAAACTCAAGGGTATATGGCCACTCCTGGTTTCTTTATAGCAAATAAATGGTTTCAGTTTTTACTGAGCCTTTCTTGCTTGTGTTTATTGCTAAAAACATCTCAAGTCTTGGTTCATTGCAAGGTAATCCCAGCAGAGTTCTGATGTTCAGAGTTTTGTGATTTCCATTAAATATAGTCCCAACTTCTACATGTGTGTGTGTGTGTGTGTGTGTGTGTGTGTGTGAGAGAGAGAGAGAGAGAGAGAGAGAGAGAGTTCCACTAGTTTTTTTATGCAAATAACTCACATATAATATAAAGAATCATATGCTTAGGACCTATTCCTCCATGACTTCTCTTAAAAATATTGGGTTCCTATGGCCTGACGGCCCTAACAACAAACGTCATTACCGTAAACCTAAAACAAAAGGATGAGCATATTAAAATTTATCTATTCTAATAGTCCTCAAATTCTTAAAATGTTATGATATCACACTTCCTGCTCCAAATTAAGATCAAGTAGGAGCTCAAGAAAATCGAGTTAATTGTACAAAATGGTAACTGTCAATACCCTAAATTTAATCCTCTAAATAATATTTTGTCAAGAAGAAAAATTAAGACACAAACAGGATGTTATTATATTCATTTTTAAAACAACAATATTGTACTCAATAATTGAAGTACATATTTAAAAGGGAAAATAACAAGAACAAAGCATGGCGATTTTCATACCTTTCTACTGGAAACTTTAAACCCAACATCTGATGCTGTAATTCCAATGCGCTTGAAAAAGGTGATAATGGAAGAAATCAGCTCTGCCTCAGCCTGATAGGAACAGAAATTAGGAATAAAGGATACTTACTTTAGTGGTTTAAGCAAAAAATAAAAAATTAACCGTTAATCAGAACCTGGATAAAATTATTTATTTTGGGTACTCTAAAGAACTAGCTCTATCGATTCATTTTTCTCTTCCATCATATTATTTTATTAAAACCGGAAAAAAAATTTGGCATGCACTGGCATAGGCATAAAATGTAATAAGAACACATAATGCAGTAGACTTACTGTAACATTAGGTACACCAAAAATATCCATGTTCCATTGATAATGCTCCCGTCGGCGTCCCCTGGTCATTCGCTCATATCGCCAGCATTGTCCAATGGCAAACCATTTCAGTGGAAGAGACACAGATTTTCTGGACAGAAAAAAACATGGGAGATCAAAATCTGGCTCGGAACCTGGATTCAAGAATCATAGATAGCAAATGAACATTTTGCAGACAGTTAAGTATTTGTGATAAGAAAAGTTTGGAATTGCTAGTCCACAAATCACTTCATATAGACTACAGAAACAAAGAGAGATAACATGTCAACAAATTACCCTTTCTGTATCACTAGCCTTGCTAAAGAAGGAGTAAGTTCTGGCCTTAATGCAACTCTACGGTTTCCCCGATCCTCAAAGCAGTAAAGCTTCATTCATTAAGAAAAAGAATCACTGTAAGTAATTTGAGAAAAAGAGAGAAAAAAAAAAAACACCACTTGAAAATTTGGTAATAGAGGTCGTATGTATCTTGACATTTCAAATTTCCTTGCAGTTTGGATATTGAGATTAAAAATAGATAGGGTGCTACTTAAACACAGAAGTCGAGGGGTGCTCAAAAGACATTGCAATCTCAAAAGAACTTGTAAACCATGCAATGAGGTAAGACTTGTCAGCACATAAACTTTGTTTATTAAATCAAGTTTTCCACTATCAAATTTCATCAGAAAAACTTGGCAAGTGCATGCTATCTAACTGTCCCTTTAATGTTAAATCCTCTTTCAAATGATATTTTAATAGCATCTATTCACTCTACATAGCTATTAACAAGATTTCCAAACTAAATACATTAAAACCTGGTCCCTGATCTCCTCCCCAGCTTTCCTAATGAACAGCGCCTCTGACTCTAGTACTGGGAAATCAACCTCTTCAAAGCCAAATAATTGGGAAACCTGAAACAACCAACAATCTATGTGTAGAGTGAGACTATATTTTGATAATACGAGTTTATGACTGACATTAATATTATTTAGAGATCATATCATAATTATCTTCACATTGAAATTGAACAATTAAAAAGGTGCATAACTGAACTTAAACTACAATAAACTACATTTCAACTTCTTGGCAGTCGGCAGTACATACCTGAACCACCTAAAACTTTGAACCAATTTAATTGGGAGTTAGACTGCTAGCATCTTTTAAGTTTTAACACTAATGAGCTTATTCACCTGCTAGACTTGACAAACCTTAAGAACAGCAAGGAGAAGACATGCAGAAAGACATGGGTAACCAACTTTGTAATTCCTACAACTGACATATGAACTATTCTGGTTACATTTAAGACTGTCATGTAGCCCAAAATTTTCATCTCTTATGTAGGAACTCAATTCTGTGCCTTCAGATTGGTTGTCTGACTCATAGATAACTAATAAGTATTTATATTTATCCACATCAAATTTTATATAATGCGCCAATAACGACAATCAGCATCTTGATGTAGATTTGCAACAAAGCAAATAGATAGGTTGGCTATTCAACCTGTCACCTCATGAACCAAGGTGACTTTTTCGAATCAATATATGCTTCAACCCCAACTTTGTATATCCGGGAGTAGTATGGCAATAGACGTGCACTCTAAGGCACAACATGCACCACCACCAAACACATTGTGCCTCAGCACCAGTATTTACCCCTTTACTCAACAGTCATCACAGCATGAATTTTACTACCCGGGGATCCACACTAAAACTATGGAAGCATAGCTTGAAAGGCAATGGACAAAAAGGCATTTCGAAGTAACCTTCTAAGCATGGACATTGAAATACATCAAACATTTTAAGACTATTTTGGCTCAATGCTTATGCAATGGTCACCTAAACAACTCAAAGTACGAAGTTACCACCAAAAAACAAGGCGCAACCCTAGAAGCACGAATGGCAGAATCCAAAAGCTAATATTCTTTATTTATAGGTCTATACGCTCTAAAGATTGCACGTGCACGCAATTCCGATAAAAGTAAGATTAGAACCTTCCAAAAAGCAAGTTAATCATCAGATGTTGTTCGTTACATCTCATTACACAACTCGGTATTGGTCACCAAATAATCTCAAAATTTTACCTCCCTGAAATTCTGAAACAGCCAATTGCGAAGCCGCATTTCTTCAGGAGGGAAATCTCGAGTTCCCTTGGGAGGATTAACATCGATTTTCTGCGTAATACCAGAATGGGACGGAGGGGAAGCGAGCGAACTGGATCGACCGGTACTCGTATTATCAAGTTCAGCGTAGGAGGCGGAAGTGGACTGAGCATTGACTTTAATAACAGACGGAGTGAAGAAAGGGAGACGGTGGCGGAGGGAGCGGAATACCGCGGATGCGGCGGAGGGGCGGTGGTGGAGGATAAGAAAGGAAGGGTTCGTGATTGCCCGCATTTTCTGTATAGAGTTGAATTCCAACTCCTGCCCAGTGGCACTGACTGAAAAGGAAGAGGGGTAGAAATGCAAATTACAAGAAATAAAAATATGGATGGCAATGTTAGATTTAATTACGAATAGATGCCAAAACTTATCATATTATTACATTTCACCCACCTTAAAAAGTATTACTTCCAAGTGCTATATGGAGACAAAATTCGGTGGGTCCGCGTTCGTTTAAGATTTCATAGTATTTAAAGATTAGTTTTTTTATAAAAAAAGTTTGGATATTCAATTATAATTTTAAAAGATTTAAAAATAATTTATTGGTATTTAATTTGGATTTTCAAGACTTTTTACAGAGTCCATTAAAATACGTTGGCATCATTCAAGATTTTTTACTATTTAAAATTAATTCATTGGTATTAAAAAATATAAGAATTATAAAGAATTGTTGGGTTTGATAAATTTTTTACTTTATTTTTATAAATACCAACAATCCCATTAAAATTCATCAAATTTTGAATTACTTTTTGCATTAGTGACTTTATTTATCCACAAATTGATTTATATATAATTATTTATTTTTAGGACCTAAAAATATTTTAAACCTTATAATTTCATCCTATATTTATATTTAATTTGATGGTTACTCTTATTAGTGATAATACTAACATCAACGATAAAGTAATGACAGTGACGATGACTAATATAATATTATATATACATACATATATATTAGAATAAATAAAAATAATTATTATATATATATATTGGTTCATTTAAAAAATATATATTACCCGCTTATAATTTTGATTTGGAGTTCATGTACGTAGGAGACCAATAACTCACCGTCCACTAGCATGATCTAAGTGTTGATATTTAACTGTTGGAAGATATTTCAGGTGTGGATATATGTGGTAGTTGGTGTTATATGATATCTACCAAACAATAAAAAAATATAATAGTGTATGAATGCTAGTAATTGTTCTTGAATGTGTTTGAAAATTATTTTTCTAGTTGTATTCAATGTGTCTATTTATATCTTATGGATGACATATTTATAGATACGAATCTAGGTCTCTAATGACATTAAATTTACCGTTTAATGTTAGTCAGATTAATTGATATATACTCAGTCTTACAAGCAATTCTATCAGATTAAATGACTCTATTACAAGTTGTTTATTTTAATTGATTTTAATATTCTCCTACGTCTTATAGATATTTTGAAATTGTCTTATATCTATGTACATGGAATTTTCCTCTTTCCTGGTATGATTATCTGACTCAAATACGTCAAAGGAGGGTATGATTATCTGACTCAAATACGTCAAAGGAGGGCAGAGATTGCGATCTGAATTCTAGCCACCAAATCCTTCTGACTGTCTTCATCTAGCCGCTCCTCACACACATGTATACTTTCCCTTTGTGGTGGTTAACACTGGCTGCCAATGATCCCCCCGAGTTTTATTCTCTCGTTAGCTCTATCATCTTAGAGTCTTGGCTGCTCTCGCCAGATCCTTTCTTAACACAATATTAACTAACTCTGATTTAGATTATACTAAATTTAGATAAAATTTATTTTAAGATAATGCTTAATAACATAAATATTATTTTAGTAATAAGATATGTATTTTATTATAATTGATTGGTAGGATATACTAAAGTGTTTATTAATTTAATATATTGATAGAGTGTATTAATTATGAGATATGACTATATATTGCATTATAAAGTACGTAAAATAAGTGTATGAGAGGATTAGTCGAATAATAATTAGTACTTGTTTTTAACCTCTACAAAAAGGGTAGAAACACTTTATTTCTGAAAAAATTGTTTCTTACCAATTTAAGAAAAAAAACACTTCTACACTTTTTGTAGAGATTGAAAATATGCTCTCAATGTAGACTCAAATGAATTTTTTGCCTAGAATATTACAAGGTCGGTGGGTTGAACCAAAAATAGCACGGTTTGTCAAACAACATACTAAACTAATAAAAGGGTCTTATATGGGCTACTAAACCCTTTTAAGTGCAGAATATTATAAATTTGCTATGAGTAAGTCTCATGTGCACCAGTTACACAGTGCAACTTAAGTTTATTTTTAAAAAGTTACACAATTTATTACTGAAAAGTTGCACAAATTATTATTAAAAAATTACACTATAAATGATACACTTTTTAGTAATAATATGTGTAAATTTTCAGTAGTATTTTGTGTAACTTTTAAAAAATGAACTTGAATTGTACCGTGTAATTGGTGCATACAAGACTAATCTATTTGCTAATATTTTAAAAAATTTATCCATAATTTATATGAACTGTCAAATAAATCACAAGATAAAGTTTGCACTTATAAAATATTAAACATTTAAAATACGTACTAATTTAGTAAAACATCCTTTATTTGGAAAAAAAACTTTCACTAATTTTTACTAGTGACGCGCCCTTTTATTACTTGTCACAATTTACAAATGTCACTCAATGCTCATACCATCTTTGTAAAAATTATGAATTCCCCTTTTTTATTTTTTATTTATTTTATAACTGTTAATCTTTTGTGGTATTTACCGCGGGAAATCTCACTTCTGTGGATTTCTCTCTGAAATTATTTACTTTGGCCGGGTTTTGACCTCGGATTTCTTCAGTTTCATGGTGTGATTTTTGTAGTCGGGCGCGATTACAATTTTTCATGCGTTGCAGAAATTCATACGGTGGCCGTTTTTTGGTTTCTGGCGGCCGAATTCTTACTGGGGTTGTCGCAGAAATTCTACGGTTTTTGTGTACAATCCGGAATTAATTCAGAGTAATCTACTCAATTCTCATCTCCTTTCAGGTCTGCGTATTAGTGTTCACGACTATCTTTGCGATTCGCCATTTGGGTGTCTCTCAATCCGTATGTTTTGCTGCTAAAAATGGTGAATCGTAGCAACGATAAGAATCGAGAGGATGGGGATAAGAGCCAGTCCACCGTGTCTAGAGGCGGCGGCGGCGGAGGAGCCACCAGGTCATTGGGAACGACTGTTTCCGGTCAATCTGTGTCGACTAGCGGTAGCGTGGGTTCCCCGTCTAGCCGGAGTGAAGCAGCCGTGGCTACTCCGGCTAGTGATAGCACATTCACTCGTTTAAACAACCTTGATATTCAAGGAGATGATGCTGGATCTCCGGGACCTACTGGGTGAGCCTCTGACTTCTGAATTGCGTTTACATTTGCTCTAACTATTGGCTTCTAAGTTTACTTAAGCGGCTAATATGGTAAGGATTGACAAATTGCTTGAATTGTGTCCGTCCTTTTGTTTTATCAATGGAAGTTTTTTCTATGTAAGTAAATAAGAAATTGTTAAGAACATAAATAGCAATTAAGTTCTTCAAGAACATATTGTGATAGAATAAATGTTGTGCGAATAACATGTAACTTGATCTAAAACTTTTCCAAGTTGATTGTTTTGCGATTGGGTTTGTCTCTGGTTAGATCGTTGAGTGAAAATAGTGGCAAAATGGGGTTTTCGTTTGTAAGATTGGTTAGAGTGGTAAGGTAATGTAGAGTTTTCTTTTATCAGGTCTTGAAACGATTGAGAAAGATTAACATGGTTGGGAGTTGTAAAGGATACATCTTGTCCTATTTTTAGTGTGAAAAAAGTCTTATCTTTTAATGATCTTGATTGCAACAGGAAGAAGAAGAGAGGCCAACGTGCAGCAGGAGGTGATAAGAGTGGTCGAGGACTCCGTCAATTTAGCATGAAAGGTTGTGATTCTTTCATATTTTCTTGTAGTTTATGATTTTGGTTACCCAAGTAAAATTTGAAGTACTAGCCAGTGTTAGAAAACAGTGTTTGACAATGTGCTCTCGACACACATTCTGCGGTTTGAACAAAATTGCAAAAGCATCCCATTTGAGATGCCTTTACTGACTGAAGGTTTGTTGTGGGGTAGATTTAATAATCATGCACTAGCAATAAATATGTGCCATGATGATTTTTCTCAGTGGGTTGGTTCGAGGGTTTCAGTGGTATATATTAAATTCTAGTGGGATTTACTATTTTACAAAGTTTTCTGGATTATGGGTAATACTTTTCTAAACATGTAAAATGCTTCAAAGAAGGGAATAATAAATGATCCATTGTCTAATGAAAAACAATTTTGTGCTTCAGTGGATTAAGAATTGATCTTTTCTCATCATTCTTCAAAACTAGGCTCCATGTGATGTAGGCCTATGCTTGTATATAGTAAATCTGAAAATTCAGACTTTTGTACTTTACCTTCCTTTTTGAAAGTGGCATTCATGTCGTCTTATATTTGAAAAGTTGGGCATGTCAAGGGTAGCTGGTGTTATTGAACTCTCAAAAACTTGCAAGGTAAAAGGAATCTTTCTTTTGTTTGTTGGCCATTAAATTGTATTTGTCGGTTTTGACTTCGTTAATAAGAAGGGTCACAATCCACAATGCAGTTGATATGGTATGTCATTAATGTTTAGAATGTAGTTAACTTTTAACTTAAAAATATTAAAGTGTCGCAATCCATAATACAGTTGGTATGGTATATCATTAATGCTTAAAACGGTGAATCAACACATCTTACTCTTGTAACCAATTATCGAACTCATTTTGCCACCTTAGCTGTAGGAACTGTGTAATTTAGAATACAGCTGATAAATATGAATTTATGTTTTCTTGTATGCCTCAATATAAAAAATTATTAAATCATCATCACTGTAGTTCCAACATGCCCTTTTTATTAAACGCTAGGCGTGGTCCAGGCAAGGTTAGTGTAACTTTCTAATGCAGAGCGACTATTTAACCTTTTTAATCTTCTTGTGATAGTGTGCGAGAAAGTGGAAAGCAAAGGGAGAACTACATATAATGAGGTACGACTGCTGATTGAAATTATCCTTGTTTGATATCATATTTCGTGGAATTCAGCATAGCTTTTGTTCTCTCTATTTTCCGGAAGCTAGGACCTTCTACAATAATTTATAGTATACATGTTTGATCATTTCTTTGATATTTGAATTTTTAATCTTTATAAACTCTACAATGCTTGATCCAAACATAGTTTGCATGTGGTTGGCAGCCAATTGTCATGATGTGAACTGCTGACAGAAAATAGGGATATGGTTTTCCGTTCAAAGGGCTCACAGATATAGATCAGAATGAGAATCTTTCAGTTAGAAATCTTGGACCTGGTTTTTCATTTGCAGTAGTTGAGGATATAGGTCCAAATAGGCATCTTTAAGTTTCGCAATAGATATTTCCATGTTTAGAGTGTAGTGGCATCTTTTTCAGTTTAATTTGCTTGTATGATCCTCACTAGACAGACACTAGTTTATTAGCAGTAGAAGTACTGATATTGCCATATAGGCAGGCTGATGTGGCCCTGCCTTTTTTTTTTATATATTTGAGAAAGTTTTGGTATGACATTATTTCATAATCACAAAATTCTTGATAATATTTCTGTATCTCTCTCTCTCCCTCCATATATATATATATGTGTGTGTACTCTAGATTATAGGTAACTATTCTTGTCCACATGCACTGTTTTTTTATACTATTTAAAAAAAAAAAATTCTTAATTTTTCTGTTATTTTAATGTTTGTGTGATGGATTACATTTGCAACTCGATACATGTTTTAAGTGCTGAACTGTTTAATTAAACATGACATGGTTTTGGTCGTTTCAGGTGGCAGATGAACTCGTTGCTGAATTTGCAGATCCCAATAATAATGTTGCAACTTCGGACAACCAGGTTAATACAAGCTCACTTTAAATATTTTCTGCTTATAGTTATGAACCCGAATATTCAAACTTGGATTTTGATTGTGAATTATTTTCCAGCAACAATATGATGAGAAAAATATACGTCGAAGGGTATATGATGCTTTAAATGTTCTAATGGCGATGGATATACTTTCTAAAGATAAAAAGGAAATACAGTGGAAGGGTTTACCTCGTACTAGCTTGAGTGACATTGAAGAATTAAAGGCTAGCTTTCTCTTCCTTCCTTTTACTATGCCTTGTAATAAATTTAAATCTGTATTTGCCAAATATTATCAATTTGCATCAGCTAATCCTAATATAATTGATTACAGACTGAACGCGCTGGACTTAGAAGCAGAATCGAAAAGAAAGTGGCATATCTGGAAGAGATGGAGGAACAAGTATGAAACATTGCGAGTTTATAGTATGCTTTTCAGAGCTTGGCAGAAATTGGTCCCTGATGTGCATATTACATCTTGATGCCAACCACAGGGGCATGCCTAATGTTTTTAACCCCTCCTCGTTTTTTCTGCAGTATATTGGTCTTCAAAACCTAATGCTGCGTAATGAGAATCTATATGGCTCGGGAAATGCTCCAACTGGTGGGGTGGCATTGCCTTTTATTTTGGTGCAGGTAATGATTCTGTCTGTTGCGTTATCCAGAGTGCTTGTTACGTATTTGAATAAATATTTGAGTGCTGTTTCATTTTCTTCATACAACAATATAGAGTTTTTACTTTTTACATTCTGCATGGACTCCTCTGTTGCTTCGAACATGAATCACGAGTGGAGAGAAAGTAGTATACGAATTATAATACGAATTTTAAGCCCAACAATTCTTTTGGGAGAGGGAGGATTAGGAAATAAGATCCATTAGAAATTTGGGATTTGAAATGTGCATAAGAGGCGAGGTCAACTATCTTCTCTTTGATTCATGGAAAGAATTCACGCCCAAGTTACTATATGTAATAAATAAAGTATTTTTGGAATTTATTTTGTTAAGGATGCTGGTTTTGTAACGAACACACTACGCCATGAGATTGCATATAATTGTGACAACTTTTTGGAACACATGCAATGCGTCATTGTTCTATTTTGGGATCATATCTAGCATTTGGGACAAATTTTTCTGAGAAAACTATAAGCTGTCTTCGTTCTTCTCACTGATGCACGTTTTTCTGTAGACTCGTCCTCATGCAACCGTGGAGGTGGAAATATCAGAAGATATGCAGCTTGTGCATTTTGATCTCAACAGGTAATGAAATTATTCAGTAACCATGTTCAGAGTCCAACAAAATGATGCTCTTATTTTCATTCTCAAAATATTATCTGCCTAGTTTTTTTTTTTTGGCACATTTGCATCAAATAGCTTATTCACACAATGAAATATGACCATTTTAATGAATCGCTTGATGAAATTGCAGCACTCCATTTGAGTTGCACGATGACAATTACGTTCTCAAGGCAATGAAGCTCTCCAAAAGCACACGAGCTGATGCTGCGGTTCAGAGGACAGCAACAGATGGAGGCGAAAGCTCGAGGTTGGCTAATGCGTACAACCCTCATATACCTCATCCTACGAACGTTTCAGGTAGGGCCCCCACCTCGCCCCCAGTTCCTGGTATACTAAAGGCACGTGTTAAGCACGAGCATTAATATCATTTCATAACGTCTGTATATTGTGTACAAGAAAGAGAATCAGGTGACCTGTGGATTGGATGGTCATGGGGTCTATTTATTTATAGCTTCAGTAGCAATCGATCATTTCTTTTAAGACATAAGATTGCAGTCTTTAGCATGTTCAGCATCCGCGTCTTAACTGTTTTATCGTGTTTCTCGCCTCCTCTATGAAACGACGACGAAGTCATTTTAATAAGTGATGAATTCATACGATGTGTTGGTCTTGTGTTGAGCAGTTTTAATGCACTCCTTGTCTATAAATATCACTTTATAATGAAGTGATTAATATTTTTCCAGTGAAACAACTAATACGGTTAAAAGTAGTGACAAAATGCAGACAGAATTGCATAATAAAATTTAGTTTTATAAGACTAAGGATACATGGTACTCCCTCTGTCCCATTGGAATTTGTACGCATTTCTTATTTAGATGTTCCACACAAATTTGCACACTACGTAAAATAGGAAATATTGATTTACGTGCACATTCACAAATTTATACACATATTTACCTATATGCTATTATTTTATATATAAAATATATTTTTTTTAAATTTGCCGTCTCGTAGAGTGTAAATTCCTTTTGTGTAATACATTTTAAATAAGAAATGAATCGTAAAATATTTATCTGGATCTAGGCATCACCTATATGACTTGTGTAAATAAAAATTAAATTTAATTCAGTCCAATCCAAACGGCCCAAAAATGTTTGGGCCGGGCCATGAAATTGCTAGCTTGTAGAAGTTTGTCATTTTGGCCCATCTCTATCACTTTTGAACTAGAATGTAACAATATCAAAATCTGTGACATCAATAAAAGAAAAAAAAATAAGATTCAATAATTTTGATGCTCAATTAGAGTATTAAGTTTATTTAACAAACACCTGTCTTATCTCCACCTATAAATAAGAAGATGATTCAAAACATTTATCAATCTTTTATTTTTCAAGATATTAAACGTTCTTTATATCCAACCTTTTCATTTTCTTAAATAAACCAGATGTACATATTTCTGTGTAATAAATTATCATAAATGATTTAAAATTTGTGTTATTATTCTAATATGATAAAAAATGATATCCTCCCCCCCCCCCCCAACCCCCACTTGTTGCGAAAGAAACAAAACAAAAAAACTATGGCTCCTAAATCATAGGCCATTTGCTAGTCCAATAAATTACTCACACCGTATTATAGGAATTTGCACCCTATGAAATGATACATTTTTTAGAAAAAATGTGTTTTATATATAAAAGAGTGGCATATGAGTAAATATATGTATAAGTTTGTGAGTGCAAATATAAATTAATATTTTCTTTTTTGATAGTGTACAAATTTGTTGGGACATTCAAATAAAGAAAGTGTGCAGATTCTTGTGGGACAGAGGGAGTATTATTTTTCTTGATAAAAAGGACATTTTTTTTTATTGTGAGGCATGACTTTAAGACAGCTGTAAGTATTATTTTTTGACATCGAAGTGATTGCTAGTAAGAATTGATATTAGTTCATAATTTGATATGGTACCAACACTTGTTATAAGTTATAATTTATGTGAAGTTCATGTTCCTCTACAGAAGTCGCAATTAATGTGTAAAATAATACTCCTGTGGTATACTATAATACACGTATGCACACCTTTTTTTCTTTTTCTGTTCGTTCATTAAAATTATGCACTCTTTTTTATAGAAATCATCACTTTATTATCACTCTCACAAATAATAAATTTATACCCAACAAATATATTCATGATATATATATTTTATCTATTTTTTAAAATTCTTGTGTCTAACACAAGATACATACTTAAAAGTACGTAGGGAGTAAGTCAATAAATTAGTGTTCTTTCTTTTTGTTTCTTTTTTAGCGTACAAGTGAGGGAATACAATTGTGGGCAATATAATACGGGTACCAGAATACGATTTTTTTTTTTTAAAAAAATAATAATTTACATATAGATTCAAAAAAGTTACTATATTTATAAATAGGTGCTGTACAAAAAAAATGTACTTTCGTGCAGAAAAGAAATGTGCTTCTGTGCAAATATTGTGAACCTATTTGTAAATATAGTGACTTTTTTGAACCTATATGTAAATCACCCAAAAAAATTAGAATGCGATTCGTTAAGAAAACATTTGTTTATTTATCTATAAATATGTATATAGGTTTTAAAATTTTGTAAATTAATTGTATGTAATTCATATTTTCTGTCAACTAAAACTTAAGCATATTCAATGATTTAATATAAATTATGTAAGAAAACAAAATTCAAGTTCTTTTAGTTCTGTACATAAATCATAATAGTGAATTCAGTTTAAAATGAGTGTAGACATAATAAAATTCAATTAAAATAACTCATTTAATGCTTAACAATTAAAATGAGTGTTGAGGACACGCCAACAACAAGCTTTGATACCTTTCCCAAGCACTTGAAATGATCTCCCTCGATCTTTAACGGAAATTCTTTATCACATCTCTTGCTTTGAGCATCTTTGATGGAGGGTAGAACTTCTTTAGAAATTGTGAACTCAACTCCTCCCAAATAGAAGCTTTAGGGGTTTCTAGGATGCCATCTTCCAAATAATATTGAACAAATAATTTAATTACTTAAGTCTAGCTCTAATAAAATATCAAAGTTGAGTTTTACATCAGCAATCTTATATATATATTGTATATAAAAATGATAAATATTATATTGCCTTATTATTTTAATTTATTTAGTATGAAAATCAAATGTATTTTACAAGAATTGCACGTGTTATTACTTAAAAAATCATTCTTATTTTAATTAAAAATAACTATTAATTAAATTATAATAGGGATGATTTTTAAACAATAAATAAATGTGACATTTAAAAAAAATACAAAATTTTTAAATGTAAAATTCAAATTTTGTTTGAGGGGACAGAGAAGCATATGAAATGAAATTTCAGTTAAAAATGCCTCCCCAGTCCCCAAGAGGGTATATTTTCATTTCAATTTGGCCCCTCATTCATTTGATTTCATTTTCTGCTTCATTCCATTTAATTCTCTTCCTACCACTAATTATGAGGAAATTACATATGTGGTCCCTAATCCTTTATTATTTTTTGAAATAGGCCCATATTTATTATTTATGTACTACTAACCGTGCATTTTATTTGTCCATATATATTAAATGAACATTTATAAAAAGCAAGCATTTATCTCTCCTCCAATTTACACACATATATTATTAGAAAGATTGAGATAACATTATTAACCAATTATTATGCATAAATCGTTAATCATGACCTTTTTTGTGATATTTTTTCAATTAATTTCTTCAATCTCAATTTATTTTGTTTATGTTTTTAAACAATATGTAAAAATATTACATTTGATGTACTCACATGTTTTAAACAATATGTAAAAATGTTTTCCATTCTCCAATAATTGTGAGATTAACTCTCATTAAGATATAAATATTTCTATTTATTTTATGAAATTAATATTACATATGTATACTGATATTATTACATATATTCATTGATCACATTATATTTATAAATTGAATTACATTATAAAAGTGTGTGGCATTAGTTAATGCATATTGATAATGTCATTGAAAGCATGATATCAGTTTTATATTAATAAGAATAAATTTTATAGGGGTGTGATTTTTCTTTAGTGTTTGTATTTTTTATTATTATGTCTCATTTGGTTAGATAAATTAAGATAAATTAAATTATTTTATCTAATTTGATGTTTGGTTTTGTGGATAAAGACCCAAAATTAATATTATGACTAAAATTAAAATTCAACTTATCTTATGAATGGTAGATAATATTATCTTAGGGAAAATGTATGACAATAATATATTGTATTTAGCTTTACTAAAATACTCCTCTTATATTGAAAAAACAACCATAATTCACTTAATTTTTGTTTATGATATAGAAGACAAAATTATCAATTACATATTTTTTAATTGTTAATTCTACCATCCAAATATTCAAAATGAAATTATTTTACATTACTAATTATCATTATCCATCAATCCAAGCATACTATTCAGCTGACAAATAAAAATCTCTAGATTATAATTTTAATTAATTTATCTTGAATTATTTATCTTGTCGATTGAACCAAATGAACTCTTATAATATAAATATAAAACTTTTGCAAATAAATGAAGCTGATAAATAACATTTCTAAATGCAATATTATAACAAAACTTAAACTGTATGAATTGGAGGTTGAAATAGTAAATATTTTCTTGAATAATCATGTTGATATGATGGAAACAAGAGAGGCAGAGCAAGTTGCAGGGTTGCTCAATATATATCCAATTAAAGTGCATCTACCCATATAATTTATTGTGAAATTTTTATTAAGGGCTACTTGTGCTCCGCCCTCCTTTATAAAAGGTCACATCTAATGAAATTCCATTTCTAGCCTCCCTAATATTTCTTGTTTTTTAGCATATTATTACAATAGTGAAACTTGAGTCCATGGTTGCATAAAATTTAGGTATTAAAGTTTTTGTAGTCCTATAATTTATTGCAAATTTGAATTTGATTCATATGAATTATACATCTGACATGATCATGTAAATTTGAAAATATGAGATTTTTCTTTAGAGAATGGAGATGTTAATTTTTTATGAGTGTGTGTGAAATGCTCTCAGATTACTATGCACATTAATACAAATTAGTTAATTAATTAATAAATATATTCAGATATTATACACACATTATAATATAAATTAGTCAATTAATTAACTAACACACACCCACACACACACACACATATATATATATATATATATATATATATATATATATATATATTGTACACATGAGTGTATCCCATGCATTCAAAATTCAATTCAATTCAAATTTTCTTATCGTCTTCCTCTCTCCACCCCCATATCCATTCGGCATTTGATCGATCTTCTCCAGCAATCCTAGGGGCTATCGTTGTCTCTGGCTCATTCAGAATTCGAGACTGCTGAACTCGAGTTGTGCCATGGGTGTTGAGTATTGTACATTCGATGATTTTCTATCGCCTCCAAAATCAAAGCAGAGATATACCTAGTGCAAAGTTGACTATTGAGAAGTATGAGGATTACGTTAATACCCAAAATAACTCACCAATATCTCAATAATAAATCATGAATATTCCAAGAACAACTCACAATATGCGAAGAGCAATTCACAATACCCCAAAAATAAAACTCACAATATCCTAAAAGCAAGTCTAAGTAAATACCATAAGAACAAACAATTAATAATACTCGAAGAACAAATCACTAATACTTCAATTGGAAGAAAAAAAAAATAGCGCGACATGTAGTGTATCTTTTCTAAAATTCAAAATTAAAAAAAATAAAATAAAATTCAAGTTCATGGTATACACTCTAGTGCACACAAGTTTTTATGATATATATATAGTTTTCCAACACGTTAATACCCAAAACAAACACACCTTTAATTATGTATATTAAGATCTCATAATTAAGTAAAAGAAACAGTTCTTGATTTATCTCACTACAAAAAAGATGGAATTTAGCGACCGCTTTTTACCGACCGACTGAAATCGGTCGCTAAATAAATAATTAGCGACCGATTTTGACTACTGGTCAAACCCTAAATTTTCCAACGAAAATACCGACCGAAAAAGCGGTCGCTAA